>NPFG01000274.1:0-52643 GCA_002288965.1 Xylaria sp. MSU_SB201401
TTATATATATAATTTAAAAAATTTTTTTTTAATTATAATATAACTGATAGAACACAGCGAGGGTGGCTATGGCACCCGCTGCGTCAGGTCCGTACCCCTCCATAGGGTACGTACATGGGTCATGTGACCTAAGGTCACATGACCACCCACAAGGGCATATATGCCTCCGGCCATATTGTCTTATGGGAGTCCACTTTTTAATTGATCATCTTCTGTTTACCCATACTACCCTTTCTATTATATAACTTAGTTTAAAACCTATTAAGCGTTATATTAATTTTTTTATAATTTTTTTTCCTACTAATAGATTTACTAGTAATTTATATAGGTAATGTGACGGTGCGTCACAAAAGACTAAGACCTGTCAATATAAGTTAAGGTTTTAAGCCGACTGTCAGCTTAAAATCCTGTATCCTTTTGACTACAAGGACCGTGGCGCAGTTGGTTAGCTTACAGCTGTGAATGTTATAGGCAAATGTTGTAGTTTAAATATTGGTTGTTTTTATCCCTTATAGTAGACTTGACACCTTATTGATTTTTTTATGTATTATTGACGTAAATTGAAATATAAACCCGCTGTCCGTTTATTTTTACTTATTTTATTTAGCCATATATTAAGTGTCGAAGTTAGTGAGTTTTGATGACAAAAGTGACCCATTAGGTGGGGTGATCCATTAGGTGTGCTAAGATTCTAGTAGAAGCCTAGTCGGCGTTGTAGAGAGCCTACAGGCGATAGTAGCTAAGTAGGAGGTATGGTTAATGTGTACTCGGTGCCCATCCAGGCACTTACACTAACATGGTAGAGACTTGAGTAGCTCGCCACTTTCGAGAGGGATCTGCAGCCAACAATTGCTTCCCATTATCCCACCATCTTGCATCTCGTAGCTCTTAATCAAACGAGTTTCGGTAAGAGCGTACAGTAAGTCAACGGACGGCTGTCTTACTCCCCTGTGTGGTCATAGTGAGCCGTACGCATATTCGCAGAGGTACGGAGTACTTATTCAGAGACTCAAGTCCTGGCAGGAATGGCATCAGACGGTTCGTCATCGCACGCGAGAGTGTCGCATTTCCAAAGGGCTGGTACGTAACAAAAATCCCTGGGAATCCGGGGAAAAGAATTAAATTACATAATTTCAATCACGTGTTTTGGCTTGCGGGATACGAAAAATAGCTGTAGGTCGTTAGGCACTAGGTACGGTAATGTACCTAAGATTCCGACTGTGGTTAGCAGATTGCCGACCGGTTTGCGCGGCTATCGGGATTACACAAACTTTGCGCAGAGTCACATACTATGGCACAGACAATATTTGACAAGACAATTTATTATACTGAGTGTGCACATAGCAGAACTCAAAGATCACAAGCTTGCAGTGGCTTCGGACTAAAGACATACGGGAATAAAATAGCCGTTAGTCTCCAAATATGGAAGCTTGGAGGTAGTAGGCAGGGCTGGCTGTATCATACAAAATAGTAGAGAGAGGCAGGACCTATTAGGTACTGTACATACTTAGTTAATAGTAGTGTACAGAGAATGTATGAGAGGAAGCCCGCGATGTAACCGCTAAGGCTGTAGCTATGCACATGTACCTGGGGAAATTCTGATTAGTGCTCGAGTTCGGAAGGGGGCGAGGGGGGCAGCTCTACGGCAAGACGGCTAAGTCGTTTCTGGACCGAATTGCGGCATCTGGTCTAAATCCTCCCCCGCGATTTCAATTAATTAATATGCACGCATGTCGACCAGATAAATATGCAAAAAGATGTGGCCATGTATCCTGCCTAAGGTAGACAGACCTAAGGGGTGTGTAAATGGATCGACCGACCTGTCAATCGGCTTAGCGCCAGCAGTCAATATGACCTAACGTATTCCACCCCTGACTGGGCCACCCACCTGACTGGGCCACCTAATTTTCGGATTTCTACAACACCAAATCACTACAACACCAAAATTACGGTCAAATTAATTAAACAGGTCAATTGCTATAGGCATTTCCTCCTAAACTAGCTTTATAAAGCCTACTTTGCCTTTTAAGGCCCGTTTTCTTTCCTAAACCTATTTTTCGGCTTTTTTAGCCTCTCGTTGCCAGGCCTTAACTTTTCTATAAAATCGATCTACAAGAGGCCTAATAGTAAAAAAGGAATTATTAGTTATCAATCTATTAAGCTCTAAAAATACTGCCTTATAATATAAGCGTATGATATACTCGAGCAAGTGGCCTAAAAGTAGCTAAAAGTTGCCTTTTTAGTTTAATAGCTGTCGAGCTATAGCCTTAAAGCCTTTAATTATTATAGGCTAGCCTTATATAGCTAGCTATTATATAACCTTCTTAATTAAATCCTCCTCTTTAGGTATAAACTGTTATTTAGCTTGTCTAGCAATCTTTGTTAGTTGTAAACCTACAAGTCGATATTGCAAAGTTGATTAGGGGACATCAAATATAAGGGCGGCTTTTTATATGCTAAAGGCAGTACTAGCTTTTAAAGCTTTGATAGCTTCTTGGATATAGTCTTCTATATTTATTATACCAAGTTGGAATAAATAAATAGGTGTTGTTTTGATGATGTGGTCGATGTTAAGTTGTAGAGTTGAAAATTTGGTATTAGCGAAATTAGGTGGCCTAGTCAGGTGGGTGGCCTAGTCAGGGGTGGAATACGTTAGCACCCGCGCGGATCAGGCAGGGCAGCAGAGCAGCCGCAGGGGTCCTGGCCCCGACAGCCGTGGTGGGGCAGAACTGTGCAGCGGGACACTGAGCGGAAGAGGGATCTCGGTGGCAGCCAGACGGGCGATGTCGCAATCCTCGCCCCAAAGCAGCTCAACTCCACCAATCTCGCAATTCTCTCCCTTCTTGCTCCCAACTTCTGCAGCCCAGATGCTGTTACTGCCAGTCTAGTAGGCAAGCTTGCCGGAAGTGTCGAGCTATTTCCCGTTGAATTGTCGCTTCTCTATCGCACCTTCGCCGATTCAATCGCCGGCGAAGTCACCGTTGCGGCTCGGCTGAGATATCTCGGACAGGGATCTTGTAAGAGGCAAAAGGGACCCTGGATCAGTCTCATTCGAGTCTATCTGGGGCCGAGCCTCTTCTAACATCAACCGCTCGTTCATGTTTGGCCTAATTGCTCGCCCAGACTCTCCCTACACGTGTACAGCTCTAAAACTGTCTCAGCAATAGCACGCCATCCTCCCTTGATTGACCGTCACACCGTCATTTCATCTCCTACCACGCCTCTCAAATTCAGTCTTATCTCTCGCTTTCTCTCAATCTCTGCGTGTCTTTTCTTCGGATCTCATAGGCCACGGCCACATCTGTGTGTCTTTGTCGATGCGTTCGAAATGGAAAGCCTAGCGTCTCTGCCCGCAGCATATCCTTTAGTGCCCTTACCGTGGCACGCCGGTCCTACCCACTTCTCAGACGACAACGCATATCTACAGTTGAACCAGAAGCCAGCCACTTTGTCCACTATACGCACACAACAACCGTTACCGGCGCCAAAACTTGCTGAAGAGCCCAGCATGAAGCCATCGAGGGAGAATTGCGACAGGAGGAGACCTGGCGAGGACGCCTCCCGCTTGCCCAACATCTCTCAACAGTCCATGAGCCAATCAGTGACACCCTTTCTACGCGAACACATCCCCTCCTTGTACGCACCGATAGGCAAGCCAGACCTCCCGTCCATGGTCAGCTTGAAGAACAAGGACCCCAACAGCAAGTACTGCTACAGACATCGCCCGGACTCCAAGTGTCGTCGCGCTGCCGACGAATCGAAAATGGCACTTATTCAGAGGGTAAGCTGGTGCCGACCGGTTCCTATTGCGCTGATCACGACATAATATGCTAATATGGCATCACAGGACCTGGAAACGCTGCCAGCAGGAGATCGTCAAGCCATCACAAACGTCTGGTCCTTGTTTTCTGCAGCGCCTACTAAGCAACGAGAGTTAATGCTTCAGGGTATCATTACCCAGTGTTGCTTTCCTCAGCTTTCTGTAGTCTCACGAGAAGTACACGAACAACTCAAGATTGATTTCATGTCAGCCTTGCCAACAGAGTTGTCGTTAAAGATTCTCTGCTACCTGGACTGCTCCTCTCTCTGCAAAGCAGCTCAGGTCAGTCGCCGGTGGAATGCGTTATCCGGAGACGACGTTGTGTGGCACCGCATGTGTGAACAACACATTGGGCGAAAGTGCGAAAAGTGTCAGTGGGGCCTGCCTAGGTTAGAGAAGAAACGACTGAGAGAGTGGAAAACACAGCACCAGCTTGTCTTGCCACCCCCCACACCTGCTGTAGTTGTTGACGGCAATACCTCTTCAACATCGACGGCTACAAAGCGTGCCGCAGAACCTAGCGAAGACGAAGGACAATCCAAGCGCCGTTGCACGGAGGAGAAGACTGATGGAAAATCGGAATCGGACCTCAGGAAAAAGTTCAGGCCGTGGAAGGACGTGTACCGAGACCGTTTCAAGGTTGGGTCAAATTGGCAAAAAGGCCGATGTTCCGTCAAAACCTTCAAAAAGCATGAGAATGGCGTTACGTGTCTTCAATTCGACGACAACATGCTGGCTACTGGCTCTTACGACAACACAATCAAGATTTGGAATATCGAGAAGGAGGAAGTTGTGCGAACATTGGAAGGACACACGATGGGCATTCGAGCTCTGCAGTTCGATGATCGGATGCTTGTTAGTGGTAGCTTGGACGGCACTGTCAAAATCTGGAATTGGCGGACTGGCGCCTGCATCAACACGCTCAATCACCAAGGTGGTGTTATCACGGTACACATGGAAGGTGACTTCCTCGCATCTGGATCCGCGGACAGAACCATCAAGATATTCAACTTCAAGACGCAGCAATCATTCTCACTCCGAGGTCACAGTGACTGGGTAAACCATGTCCGGTTGGACGTAACTTCTCGAACGATTTTGTCAGCATCCGACGATTGTACTGTCAAGTTGTGGGATCTAGACTCTCGAACATGTATCAAGACATACGAGGGCCACGTTGGACAAGTCCAGCAAGTTTTGCCTCTGCCTGACGACTTCGAGTTCGAGGACGAGAGTGCTCGTGAAGCTGATGTTTCCTCTACGGCTAGTAACCGTAGTGTCACACCAGTCACGTCACCAAGCCCTCATGCCTCGAATAGTCAAACAGACGAGCGAGCTGCGTATGGCCCAATTTTCTTGAACGATCCTGAGCGGCCATTACCCCCTCGGTATATGCTTACGGGATCTTTGGACAACACGTTACGGCTCTGGGATACCGCCACCGGAAAGAGCCCTCGTTGTTTCTGGGGACATGTCGAAGGTGTCTGGGGTCTCGCAGTGGACACGCTCCGGTACGTCTCTGGAGCTAATGACGCGACTGGTAAGCTTGAAACATTCCTGAACCTATGATGCAGAGTCTAGCTAACCCTTTTGCAGTGAAAATCTGGGAGCCGCGAACGGGCAAATGTGAACGCACATTCACCGGCCACAGCGGGCCCGTCACTTGCGTTGGCCTCAGCGATAGTCGTTTTGCGAGCGGCGGCGAAGACGGAGAAGTCCGCATGTACAGTTTTGAGGGCGAGCCGGGAGAGTGCCTTTCGATGGGCACACCGTCCTGATATTTCCTTTTTGCGGCGTCTTTTTATCCCTATACGATCGGGTAACTGGTGTTTATTGCTCATTTCGTGAATCTATGACACCCAAAGCGCCGTATATACCCTTTCATTTCTTTCTCGATTTTAGGCTTCAATTTTAGGCGTCACACACAGTACAATTGGGGAATACGACAAAAGGGCAAGGCGCATATAATACCATGGAATGCATAGCTTCAGCTGGAATAGGTACTGGCGTTTGATTGAAGCCTGGGCGTTCGTTTTGCATGCCACTTGACGATGGCCATGGTGCAAAGAAACGATTAGGAACGCGATGTTTTGTTGATTCACGTCTTGACTCCTCTTTCATGCGAATTCGGTGAATTCTTGCTGTAGATCATTCCGCAACAGACATAGTGGGAGCTTCTTCCATCTAAATTTACTGACTCGTTCTAAAGATGAAATGCATGTGATACCCACGTCATTGGGTAAGCCCCCCTTTGGAAAGCCAGGTTAGGTAGTCCTAAAACTTCCGATTGCATCAACGGCCCATCGATGGACATGTGTTCTTGACCCGCGGCTGAGACCAGCAAGTTTACATACCCTGTTATCAACAACGTGTGGTTGTTTCCATCTTCAACCTCGGATGTCCATTATTCGTGGCGCATAGCCCAATAGGTACCTAAGTAAGTTGATAAGATCTTGATCCGTAAATGCATACCACATGTGTGCAATCACTCTCCTTATCAAATACCTACACTGCTACCATTCTGTATTCTGTATTCTGTATCTAGTATTGTTCCAAAGTATCCAACGCAGGCATTGCATTACTTGTCAAATGACTCTCTCCGCACTCGGTATGCGAAATGTACAATGTACAATGTAAGAGTCAAGCTGGCTAATGCTATAGCTACTTACAACTAGCTAGGTAGCTACGTACCCCAGCCCCTGTCTGTCGCAGCTCACCCCGCAAAATCACAAGCTCGGCTTCCTGTCGGTTAAGCCTCCAACGAGCTAACCCAGCTTCGTCATAGGCCGACAATAACGTCACCCGGCTATCATTTCGAACAACAAAGGAAGAAACTCGCGGAGAAGAATTCTGAAAGCCTTTTGGGACCTCAGGTAAATATAGAGTCTGGGAAACAAAGAATAATAGTCAGGACAGAATGGATCAAGTACGTATTTTTTTTTGCTCAAGAGTTTAATTAGTGATTAATTCTACCAGCAGAGAAGAATAGAGAAAGAAGATTCGATAATTAAGACAAAAAGTCCACCGCGCACCCGATGCGCCAACCCCAGAGCTCCGGTTCGCCGGGAATTCGTAACCCGACCACTTCCGGCCACCCGTCTTGGACTGTTCAAGAGACCTTATCCAGAGCAAAACCCTCAACCATGACTAACCGGGGCAATTCTTTGAGAAGAAAGACTTATGTGTACCTACTTTTAGCCGCAACCCAAGACCAGCAAGACCAGCAAGACCTCGGCGCCTAGCCCTGGTAGCTTCTTTGTTCCCGTGTCTCTCCGCATCGACACTGAAGCTAACAATATATCCATCACAATTTATGTATTTCCATGGCTCGCGAAAATAAGGAAATAAACAACGTGCACAATAAGAATAATAATAATGATAATAATTATAATAAAAAAAAATACTAGACTATCTATATAGATGAGATACTGGTACATATATCGCGCTTCTACCCCCTAGTACTGTTTTGTTGCTTCCTCGGGATCTTCCTTGGACTAGCTTTCGTCCCATTCATTCATTCGTTTGTAGCCGTCCCCCTTTGTTCCCCACAACTAGCGTAGTGTAGCATAGGCTGTGTTTTAGTAGCGAGTTATGATAATATACCTGATAGTGTACCGGCACATGGGAAAAAGAACAAGAGAGAGAGAGATGGGCTTGGAGGGGGGTACGGATGGACGCGTGATCTTGAAGCTCGTCTAGAACACCTCCTTGGCGTGGGTATAACTCCGGAGGACCCCTAGCTAGTCTGGTTTTTTCCCTCTCTCATTCTTTGCTTATATAGATCCTCGTTCCTCGGGATGACGGTAGCCTTTTCTTGGGAGCTTGGTCTTTTTTTTATGTTGAAACCCCCCTCTCCCTTCCCATACCCACCTCCGACTCTCGGTGTCTTGGTCACTTTTTCTTTGTCCTAGATAAAGGCTTTATTTTCCTTCCGCTCTAGGGATTCCAGCTCGGGTATTTTTTTTATTGTTACAATCTAGCTACATACGCGACTGCCTCTTATTCGCCCTACCGAAATTGCCGGGCCACCCCGAAACTTTGCGATCCGTTCTATCTGTCCTGGGTTGAACTTGCACGTGGCGTTTCGGCTGTGTTATCTGATTGAGAGGGCTTGTTGGAAGTATTACGTTCTCTGAATCGAACGTGGTCTGCGAATTATACATATACGTGGAAAGAAGGATAGAGAAGGTGTGAGCACTTCCACTTGGTGGAATTGAGTACGGAGGGGCGCAAGCCCAAGTTTTATAGATATCAAATTCACAATGTCGAGCAAAGTCGGTGGTAAGGATGGGAAGCAGCCGCCGTCTGCGGCGACAAACTTGATCGGTGAGTAACGACTACCAGGAGGTCTCATCCTGGCGTGCTCCTGGTGTAAAACCGACCTTGACATATTCTTTGCTAACATATTATGTCTGTAGCTGGTGGAGGTGCGGGCATGATGGAGGCTCTCGTGTGTCATCCCCTGGGTAAGCGATCCGTAAACCCCTCGGCCTCGAAACGATCATGCCTAGAGCTCTAGGGGCAAACAATTTCGACTTACTCTATTAACACGGCTACAGATACGATAAAAGTACGCATGCAACTGTCGCGGCGTGCGCGCCAACCCGGAGCGCCCTCCCGCGGATTCATCAAGACCGGCGCCGAGATCGTACGGCGTGAGACACCCTTAGGGTTGTACAAGGGGTTAGGGGCGGTGTTGACGGGTATCGTGCCGAAGATGGCGATCCGATTCACGTCGTTCGAAGCGTACAAGCAGCTCCTCGCAGACAAGAAGACCGGGATCATCTCGGGTTCGGGTACGTTCGTAGCGGGTCTCGCGGCCGGCGTGACGGAGGCCGTGGCCGTCGTGACGCCCATGGAGGTCATCAAGATCCGTCTGCAGGCGCAGCACCACAGCATGGCAGATCCGCTCGACGTGCCCAAGTACCGCAACGCTGCCCATGCCCTGTACACCGTGGTCAGGGAAGAAGGCTTCGGCGCCTTGTACCGTGGCGTGAGTCTCACGGCGCTGCGTCAAGGCTCAAACCAAGCGGTGAACTTCACCGCGTATACCTATTTCAAGGAGGCGCTGTTGCGCCGACAGCCCGATAACGCCGCCTTACCTAGCTGGCAAACCACCTTCATCGGCCTTGTCAGCGGTGCCATGGGCCCATTGAGCAATGCACCTATAGACACCATTAAGACGAGATTGCAGAAAACGCCTGCCGAGCCTGGTGTCAG
The DNA here is from genome assembly GCA_002288965.1 of Xylaria sp. MSU_SB201401. Taxonomy (NCBI): domain Eukaryota; kingdom Fungi; phylum Ascomycota; class Sordariomycetes; order Xylariales; family Xylariaceae; genus Xylaria; species Xylaria sp. MSU_SB201401. The sequence goes on from NPFG01000274.1 coordinate 9,038, forward strand.
CGCGTTCAAGAGGATCACCGTCATTGCCGCAGATATGTTCAAGTAAGTTCTTAGTGCAGCAGACCTTGTTTTCAGTTTGCTTATGACTACGAAAACGTGGTGAGTTGATTCCGGGATGCTAATGGAGTTTGTGCGTTATAGACAAGAGGGCTTCCATGCGTTCTACAAGGGTATCACGCCCCGGATCATGCGCGTTGCGCCCGGTCAGGCCGTCACCTTCACCGTATACGAATTCTTAAAAGATAAGCTGGAGAAGAGCAAACCATTGAAGTTAACAGGGAGAGGATACGAAGAATAACCTTCCTGGAGAACCATATTGATGGGCTTGACATTTGTAAGGCGAAATGATGAAAATGGTTGCATATGTTGTATATATCGTGTCCATGAACGGCACCCGCATTGTCGAGAGCGGCATATTGTTCTTAAAGTGGAGAGTGTAGTAATAAATGCTCTCTCGGTTCTTCCATCATGGGTTTTCTCTATCCTTTTACAATATAATCGTAGTATATCATCGACAACCCGCTTATCAAGTGCAAGAAATAATGCAATAGCCTGTCATAGGATCACCACCATCAATTGTTGGGGATTTCATCGACCGGGTCTCTTGGGCCTCCTGAAGGCCGTCTTCGTCTCCACCTTTGGGAATAGCTCATCCAACACCAGCTCTTCGGTGATCTCACTAGGGTCCTCAACCTCGAACTTCTTCTCCGCGGCACATCCGCACTCCTTCTCTGCCATGGTCAGCACGGCACGTTTCTGTAGTGGATAGATCATGCGGTTCTTGATCGCCTTGGTGCCGGGCGTCGCTGGGTTCGTGTAGAAGAAGAGTAGGACGTCCTTGTCATCGGTGCCGGCACGGGAGGGGCGATAGCGGAAGAAAGTAAATCTAGGTTCCGAAGTAGAGATCGCCTGCACGACTTCACCGATAGAAGTAGGTTTTGAGGAGTCGGGAACAAGCTCGATGGATTCGTCTTCGGAATTGACTTTCTGTAGCAGACGCAAGTTAGCCGGGCGAAACATATCCATAGCATTTAATCGATTTGCGCCACACGGGGCGGAAGCCTCATCGGGAACTAACCAGCATAACTAAGACGCGCCCACCATCGCGGCCTAGCTCCGACAGTGCCACCAAGGCGTCGGTCTTTACGGGCATGCTCATAGTCGAGCTCATGTGGATATTGCGTGTACCGGTGCCAGTGCCAGCCTCGGCCTCGAGGCGCTTCACCTCGCCTAGGGTGCGCTCCTCTTCCGTCAAGGGGGCGTCCAGGACCGTGTGTTTGTCGTGTTTGTCGAAACCGGCGGGACTTAGCTCGTCGGCGGTTGAGGCAAGAATGGTCTCGCGGAAATGCTCTGACCCGAGCTCGCGCACTAGGGCCAGTCGTGTAGACGCGAAGAGCATCTTCTGGCGCACCTTGGCGGAGTCGGGGACGTACGTGACGGCAATGAGGAAGGGCGCGTCGTCATGGCGGCGCAGGAAGATGTAAATAGGCTCATCGGGCTTCAGGTAGGGCTTCAAGGAGCCGAGGTTGGAGTTGAAGTCGGGCGACGAGCGGGATAGAGAGGCCACCGGGGTGATGGCTTCGCCGGATATGGTGGCGAGGAGGCCAAATTGCGAACTATCGGAGATGAGGTTATTGAATTGGGAGACGAGCTCCTTGGAAGCTAGAAAACAGGCAAAGTGACTTTGGTCAGCCAGGTGTGTAGCCATGTGTGCAGCCAGGTGCAAGAGGAGTCGCTTCAGAGCATCGCGTTGAATGGAGAGAGAGAGCTGTTTTCTCACCCGATATCCCAGACTGCATATTGCTTTCTGACTATATCTATGAATCGAGAAGCTTCAAAATAATACCTAGTCTTCTCTGCCTTTTCAAAAAGATGGAGAAGAAGAGGGCGCTGGTGTTTGGGTACCTAGAGATTCAACGGCGCCTCTATCGAGTTAGTCACACTAGCTTAGGTGCCTTAGGTACTCGGTGGCCCCTGGCGGAACACCGCTCGGTAACCAGTCGACCCCGCCATCCAAGCTTGACATAGCAGGTTGGGTCTGTGTCGTGCCTGGGCTATGGTTACCTAATGGTGCGGGGTCATCAGTTAGTGGGCAGATCCGCAGGTACCGTACCGTTTTAGCATCGATTTTACACGATTAGTGGCCAGTCAAGGATAGCAATCAGCAATTGAAAAAGGGTAGACAGGTATCAATTCCCAACCTCGAGATTCTGTGGCTTCTAGCAGATGAGAAAACCACCGGTCATTAATTCAAAACTCGTGAAACAATGCCATATGCTCAGTATCTTGATACTTTCCCTTTACTTAACCTCCGCAAAAGTTGGTAGGAAGCGATTCTTGGATGTCACTGTCTTCGCCAGGTGCTGGATACTCGCTTGTGAGTTGATTTCAAAAACGGTCATCTTAGACCCCAAGTCCTTAATCATCCACGACCTCACATCAACTGCCACCAACGAGTCGACACCATACGCGTGCAAAGGCTTATCAATGTCGAGGTTGGGCCGCTCTACGTTAAGTACGCGAGAGAGCTTGTCGAGCAACGCTTCGAGAACAATGTCCTCCGCCTCGGGCAATGAAATTGCTGCTGCGATGCGGCTGGCAATCGACTCTTCCCTTTTCGCTGCCGCTTCGTGGCTGGATGGTACGTTGGCTTCTAGCTGTTGAAGCTGACTGAACAGAGGATCTCTCATCCAGGCAGGTTGTGCAATGCTTTGAGACATGAGCTCATGCGGTAGACCTGGCCGAATGATTACCTGTGCCTTGTCTAAAGTTAAGGGTCCTCGCAAGAGACCACAATGATAGTCAAGTACGGCAAGCAACTCCTCTACCGACATGCTGCCGATGCCAGTTGCACTCATAGCTTCCAAGAGTTCGGGTCTTTCGGCAACGAAACCCACGTTCTCAATAGAAGGGAGGTTCAGAGACACGGCTGGCAACCCACACGATGCCCGATATCGTGCTAGTGAATCTTGGAACGTGTTTCCCGCTGCATAGTTACATTGCCCTTTGTTGCCGATGATGCCCATCGTAGACGACAAGAATACGAAAAAGTCAAGCTTGCTACCTAGTACTTTGTGCAGATTCCACGAGGCATCGACTTTGGGGCGTAGAGCGTCGTTCCACTCCTCCAAAGACATATCTATGAACAGGTTGTCCTACTCTTTCCGTTAGTATCTGAAACTGACGGGATTTCATTAAGGCTCTTCTTACCTTGAGAACCATAGCACCCTGGAGGCATCCTTTAATAGGAGGCATATATGTCAAACATTCAGCGATGCATCTTTCTAGAGCCTGTTCGTCCGCCACATCACAAGCCGGAGCCGCAACGTTTTGACAGAGTGGTGTAATTTCCTCGATAAACGCCTTTGAAGCAGTCTTCGCAGGTCCACTCCGTGAGAGCAAGATCAGATTCCTCGCTCCCCTAGCGACAGCCCAACGAGTAATGGTCTGACCAAGACCACCAAGACCACCGACTATAACAAAAGATGAATTAGGATCGAACCGCGTAGTAGGTTTTCGACTTGGCACCATGGGCACCATGTCGTCTTGGTGAGGCTCCAAAATAACTCTACCAATCAATGACCGGTTTTGTATGTCGCTAAAGGCATTGTGTATTTTAGAAAACGAATACTCTATGGTTGGCGTGTGCCGAATATTCCCTTCCGCAAGAGCTTGTCCCATAGCCTTCTGAAAGATCCGCTGGGCACGAACGGGGTCATTTTCCATTAGGTATACAAAGTCAAATTGCTCAAATCGAATATTGCGGCCGAGAGCTCGTGCACCCAGAGAAGCAGAACTGAAACGGCCTTTTATCCCCAGCTCGACAAATCGTCCGAACGGTGCTACGCAGTCCCACGAAGCCATGACGGTATCCCCCGAGAGACAATTGAGGACTACGTCAACGCCGCGGGATTGGGTGAGTTTCCGTATACCGTCTTTGAACGAAGGATCTCGACTAGAAAAGACGTGGCTTTCTGAGATGTCGTATGTCGTACGTAGGAAGTTTTGCTTCTCAGGGGTCCCTGCGGTGACAAAAACCTCGGCGCCAATTCTTCCAGCAAGCTGGATAGCGGCTTGACCAAAACCACCAGCGGCAGAATGGACGAGAACAGATTGGCCCTCCCCAATACTGCCATGTTGTACGAGGACAGCATAAGCTGCCGAGTAGGCAAAGGGAATAGATGCAGCCGCAGCCCAATCCATGGGCTCGGGAATCTTCGTTAAGAAACCATCGCAGGTCCGTGCATACGTTTTCATTGTCCCAGAAGTTGAGAGTCCCATAACCTTATCCCCTATGTTGAACGTGGCATCAGGTCCAACTCGCGTTACGATACCGCTCCCCTCAATACCAAGCAGCACATCACTATCAACTTGGCCAAGTAGAGATGCTAGGTCACGGAAGCTCGCCCCTGTAGCCATGACCTTGAACTCGACCTCGTGCTCTAAAAGCGGCATTTCAAACACCGGGTCGTCGTCAAATTGAAGTGTGTTAAGTTGAGACAGAGAAGTTATCTGGAGGGACAATTCCCGTTGGCCCTCGCCAAACTTCTCTTTGGTAACTTCGAGGTTGCCGGTCCGTGCCTGCACATATCTGCTGATTGAAGGGGCTGCCACCACTCTCGCAATCTGGATGATGCCATTCACTACACGGAAAGAATTCTCCGTGCTTGTGTTCAAAGAGCGCCACATCTCTGCAAACTTGCCTACCAGTGTCGAGGGACTGCATGCATCGTCAAAAGACATTGTGACAAATTGTAGGTCCGGATGTTCGGCTCTGATGACGCGTGCAAAGCCCACCAACAACTCATAGTCTGGATTGGTACTACCGTCTCGGGAGAGCCAGAGTAATTTATCGCTTCGTGATATCACATGCTTGACTGAGGCAAGTATATCAGGCGACATGCGTCTGAGTACTGGCGCTTCTAAGTCGGCTATGAAGATGGAAGTTGAATTCTGAAGTCTTACTTCGTGAACTTGAGTAAGGTCGATGATTTCACATGGCACTTCCTGCGAAAGTGTGCTATGAATCTGTATAGCTATGTCTGATCGACACTGAGAATTGCCCAGCTTGATTATGAAAGCAGAGTCTGATCTAGGGGGCTTCTCGATGAGTTCAGTCATAGGCTCGACTGCGGTGGATATGAGAACAGAACTGAGCTGATCGGCAGGATCCGGGAAATCATGGAAAACAGCATCTATCCCAGAGAAGCCCGTTAGCCGTAAGTAATCGCTCCAAGTCTCCTTGGTCATTAGTGGTCCGAATGCTCGATGGGGCTCCTCTGAAAGCCACCAACCCGGCAGCGTGCCGAAAACTAGATTAGTATTAAGCGCAGTTGGGTTGGTGAACTCATAGAGAAGCAGCTTTCCGCCGGGCTTGAGGAGCCGCCTTGTGTTTCTCAGAGTTATCTCCATGTTCTTCGTCGCGTGAAGGACGTTAGCCGCGATGATTATATCATAGAAACCGGACTTGAACCCTTGATCTTCGATGTCGTTTTCAATGTTAAGGACCTTGTACTCCATGCGTCCCGAGTGGTCATGAAAGACATCTCGAGCAACCTCGAAGAACACAGGCGAGATATCAGTGAAGCAGTAGCTACAGTACCGATCTTGGTTTCTAGTAAGCGCCTTCATGATGGACTTGGTAGTACCACCGGTACCAGCACCAATTTCCTACAATACCTGTTAGCTAGTTGGCAGTGGATAAGGCGAGTGAGTGAGGAAAAACATACGAGGAATTTCAATGCTGGATTCTTATGAGTCAATACATCGAGATAACTCCCAAGCTGGGCAAAGCACCCCGGCGCACCAAAACCCCTTTGATAGAAATCGTCGGCCAACTTCCCACCAAAAAATACCTCTAATGGGTCGATCTCGCCCATGAGGATCTGTGGCAACGCTTCTCCAACCGCGGTAATCAGAGCGCCCTCTGAACTTTCCCGAAGCTTCTCCAGTTCGTACTCGACCGGTTTCAAAGTTGTCGTTTCGACGGCATGCTTCATATAGGCGAGGTACGATTGGCGATGGCGGGGCATTTTGCTGACCTCGTCATCAAGATCCAGGCTCAACGCACTGCGCATATAAGTTAAAGCCGAAGACTCATATGCCAGAAATGGTGTCGATGGGCCAGTTTTACTGCATTATACTTATAATCAGCTATCATCAATCTCCAAACAGTGTAATCCCAGATCCGAAAGCATCGGAGCCTTGTACAAAAATTGGGATGTAGTTGAACACTTGAGCGCTCTTCCAACAACAATGAAGAACAAACATGAAGTTTTCAGATCACTTACTCAACCGTACCCTCGACTATCGAGATTGGCGTAGAGAAATCCAGATCAGGTTTCCATTCGACGTGGAAAGCGACATGCTTCGGTGATTTCCGGACTTGAATCTCGCTTCCAGGGACAGGCCTGAGTATAAATCCCTCGCCACTAACCATCGTCGATCCGGTGTTATTGCTGATTGCGGTAAACCTGCTCTCAACTTTTAGGGGGCCCCGTTGCTCAGAGTGTGTTGTTACAGTGAAGCTGTCATCAAGACCTAGAGTTCTTGCGGAAACCCACAAGTCTCTCGCATAGAACGGCACGAACGCTTGGCAGAATGCGAGACATTGCACACCATGGGAACTAAGTTGGCCTGAATAACACCATCAAGTGTCGCAGGGTGTATAATGTGAGGCTGTAGGTGCTGGTAAGGCATCGCTGCCTCGATATCTCGGACTGGGTTCTTCACCTCTGTTTGCGTTGCTGTCGGGCCAGCCCGAATATTCTCCAGATTCTGAAAGTGAGGACCAAAGATATTTCCAAAGGTTCTAAATGCGTTGTACAGTTGGCTTTTCGAGATCTCTTTCAGGTCACTGTACCTGCTAGTTTCGCCGTTCGGCATATCATGCTCGTGATAGCCGTTTGTTGGACATGGGGCGTTTGTTGCATAATCCAGGCGTACGTATCCTCGGCAATTTTCCACCCAGTCATCTCCTGCTAATGTGCTTAACTGGAATTCGTTCCATCCTGCTCCATGGAGCGTGTCCGTTTCGTCGGATGACCGCATGTAGAAGTGTGACTCAACACCTTCGTCATTTGGAAGCCTTAGTGCTTTCTTAAACGATACATCCGAGAATCTGAAGCCAACTATGCTTTTCGTAGGATCGGAGAGCTGGCGGCTAGCCTCTATTGCCATAACGAGCATGCCAGCCTGGACACGATGTGTTAGCCTCCCTCCATAATGTGAGTGTACATAGCAAGCGAAAGTGGAAATTTACAGCAGGATATAACATGTCTTCGAAAACTTTATGATCAGCCAACCAAGGGTTCTCTGCGACCGAGATGCGATGACGCCAAATAGCATTACTCCTGTTCCAGTCTGGGACCGGGGCACCTAGCAGTTCATGACGCCCATGTGCAGGAAGTCGTGAGGCTCGGCTGATCCGACTTTCAAACCAATATTCAGTAGAGTGGTTGAAAGGATAGCGAGGAAGATCTATTAACATGCGTGGCTCGTCAACATGGCTATTAGTATTATTTGTTGCCTGAAGATTAACGGCATGCCCACGTGCCCATAGCGAACCCGCTGCATCCAACGCAGTGTTCACAGCGGGTTGTCCTCTCTTGAGAACGGTATGAAGTTTTATGCTATCACTTTTGCCCGAATCTTTGATAATTGTTCTCAAGGGCCCATGCAAAGCGTTATGCGGCCCAATTTCTAGGATATCGGTAACCTCGGGAAAGGGAACCTCAGCATATGACGATCCGTTGGCAGCTCCCACTGATTTAGTGAGTATCTGCGTGACAGCTTCGTTGAATCGTACAGGAGACACTAGATTATCAGCCCAGTAAAGGGGGTCCCGTAACTCAGAGGGATATACGATAGCACTCCGAGTGGAAGAGAAGAAAACTGGCTCCTGAGAGTAACATCTTTGGCCGGGCTCCGCATGTCCTATCGTGTCAATGTATTCCTGATAGATCGGGGCCATGTGCCTCGAGTGATACGCCATTTCCACGTTCAGCTTTCGCGCGAACAGACTCTCAGATTTGAGCATTTCCACAAAAAGGTCGACTTTAGCCAGGTCGCCGCTGACTGTATGGCTATCCGAGCTGTTGAAACACGCTATTTCAAGCGAGCCTTTCTTCGTAAGTTTGTTTATAAGGTGAAGGCGTGATACCGTTTCCTCCTTGGTGAGAGCCACAGCTACCATGCCTGTTTTCGTCTCAGAATTTGGAAGAGCTAGCTTTGCGCAGAGCTTCCCCCTAAAGTAGGCAATCTTCCATGCCGATTCACGAGAGATCGAACCGGCGGCATAAGCAGCAGCTACTTCACCCGAAGAGTGACCAGCGATTGCACCGGGGAAAATGCCCCATGAATACAGCAGGTCCACGAGGGCGACCTGGAGCGCCGTGCAGAGAGGTTGAGAGAATTCAGCACGACTAACGCGTGATATCCCCCCCTCTTTGAATAACTCAACTGGTAGTTCACTTCTTAATTAAGCGGCTTACGCGTTGGGGAGCATACGTACAGATCAATGACCAAGAGCAAATCAGCTTGCTTAGGTATTTGTCCGCAGCGAGGAGGCTCTCTTGGAAAGCTGGGTAGATCATGAGATCCTTCCCCATTGTCGCCCATTGTGCGCCTTGACCGGTAAATATGAAAGCAAGACGAGGGTTATGAACTGCTCTGATTGCTATCGGCTTCAAAGCGAGCGTTTCTTGTAAGCTGCTGCAGGAATCTGAGAGGGCAAAGGCCCTCCAGCCATGATGTGTTCGCTTAGCTGCTAAGGTATAACTCAGATCTCCAATGAAGCTATGCTCTTCTCTTGGCGAAGTCAGAGTTCTGGATCTCTTGTCAATGTACGCCTCGAGCGAGTCTCTAATGCGCAGAATACCATCTTAGGAGAGGAGAATCAGCATTCGTTATCCTGAGAGTTAGGAATAACATGGTTGTCCCGGTTGCTTAAATGCAAACAGGAGGAATGAGATTTACGCCCACTCACCTTGATCATACGAAGACCAAACAAATAAACGATTGAAAGAAGTCCTGGTATCTTTGCTAACAAGCTTAACCCTGGTCTCCCCCTGGTCCGGCGGTTGAGATCCAGCATCATTTATATGGCTATAATTCTCATCGGTCACGTGATCATTTGTGCAGGATAAAGAATTTTCGTTGATTCTCTTGCCATTTTCTCGGATATAAGTCCTTTTATTGTGACCTTGAATTACCATTAGTAGGGGATAATTGTTATGAAAGGGAAAGTCGAGGTAATTACCGTTAACGAGGGACAAGGACAAGTCTCGAGGGCTTTCCGGAGTTGCCACAGTCCGATGACGACCGACGAGATGGTAACTTCTTAGAAAATTCAAAGCATCGTCGAGAACAACATGGGCGTTTGAGCCACCAACACCTAGAGTAGTTAGTGTACTGAGGAAATGAACGCGACGTAACTAGAACTGGAATTTGAGATAAGCCGGAAGCCTTCGTCTGCTTACCAAATGAATTGATTGACATTCGCCGAAGTCCAGCTTGTGGCCAAGGTAAAGACTCTGTAGGAAATTGTAGATGCCATGAATTTTGGATCTTGGGGTTAAGTTTCTCGAGCCACGTATTGGCAGGAATCACACCGTTTTCAAGAGTATATACTCCTTTGATAACAGCCGCTACGCCTGAGGCCCCTTCAAGGTGTCCGATGTTACTTTTCAAAGCCCCAACGTATAGGGGATGTTCTGATGATCGAAGAGATCCGAATAGTTCTCCAATAGCACTCGCCTCGATAGGGTCTCCAATAAAGGTCCCCGTCCCATGAGCTTCAAAGAATCGTGTAAACGACATGTCAAGACCAGCCTGAGAATAAACACGTCTTATGAGATCAACCTGGGCGGCTTTAGTTGGCTGAGTAATGCCGGGTGATCTTCCATCTTGATTTGAGCCAGAGTTTCTGATAACAGCTCGAATCGTGTCCCCATCTCGCAGGGCATCGCACACTCTTTTGAGCACTAAGACGCCAATACCCTCACCTCGTCCGTATCCATTTCCCTTCTCATCAAAACTCCGACATATTCCGTCTGGACCCAGAACGCCGCCCTTATCGAGTGTCATGGCAAATTCGTTAGACAGTATGAGATTCACACCGCCCACGATAGCCATGGTGCTCTCACCTACCTTGATACTATTACAAGCTTGATGTAGAGCAACCAGGCTACTAGAGCAAGCTGTGTCGATAGTAAGACTCGGGCCTCTTAGGTCGTAGAACCAAGAAATACGGTTTGACAACATGCTGACCACGTTCTTGAAAAAAAAGTCAGCGGGTCGTATTTGATGGATGACTCGAATGAAATACTAAATGGTAATGTAATGCAGCATACCCCCGTGGCAGCGTATGTTAGATCTCGATCTAAATCTTTCTCCATAATTGAACGATAGTCAGAGGAGAAACACCCGACATATACGCCGGTTTTTGTTCCCGCAGCAGCTTGTAGGGGTATTCCAGCTGACAGGGCATTAGCTTTATTAAACTCCTCGACGGAGGTATAGGTATCCCGAACCATTCTCAAGTGCTCTGTAAACACACTCTAGCATACATCTCTGCTGGGGATCCATGCTACTGGCTTCCTTAGGTGTGATAGAGAAGAAAGGGGCGTCAAAGGCGGCAATACTACCCCTGAGAAAATGTCCATGACGAATTCTGGTCTATTTCGATTTAGCTGTGAGAAACATTGCACAACAACCGAGTGGAACTTACAGTCCCTCTTCTGTCTGGGTCCGGGTGCCAGAACGAGTCTACCTTGTATCTATCTTGTGGTACTTCAGTACGTGCTGACCTTCCTCCTAGGAGGAAATCATAAAAATGCTCTGGCGTATCTCCGTCTCCGGGTAGCCTTGCGTCTAACCCGATGATTGCTATAGGTTCGTCCATCTTCGTATCAGTTTGCCTCAAATGCTGAGTAAAGTATGTATTGAACTGTGGCAGTTTCGTAACAGACAATGGAAGGACCTTCTATATAATTTGTCACAATCTCCAACAAGAGGTCTTTTCTATATAGTTAGATTATAACTGCAATAGAAGTCGGACTTCTCGTTCAGAAATAAAGTTCATGCTTCATCCCGTATAGCTCATTCCTGACAGGCATTATATACTACGTCAACGTATATCTCCATTCCAATCATACATCTCACGCAGACGTCGTCGTGCGATAGCGGGCAATCGACGCACATTCCTACTATAGCTAGGCAGACTTTACTGTTAAGACAATGTATGACTCTGCATGTCACGACGACCCTGCATAAGTGGGCTGTGGTCTGTCGTCCACGAAAGGCTTAACCATGATAGGTGTGCGGCGTAATATCCGTTCTTGTTCGAACCTATACGTACGATTTGGTAGGGATGGCCACATCGCCCTCTGAGTACAAACCATATACAGTATAATAAACCACTCGAGGACTGTGGATTCCATCCCCGCGGTGTCGTTATCTGCATCACCACGTGGAATGGCGAAGACGGCAGGCCAATAGCGGTTGTTGTCAGCCCACTCTCCTCTTCAATTCCGGTTCCCACATAAGCACCGTCTTACTGTAGAAATGCAACACGGTCTCTGCAGGTTCTAATGATGGCCTTCCCCTCTCGTCCGCCTTTTTCTACTATCATACAAAGTATTGCGAAGCGGAGAGACTAAGCCTGGAGCTCCGGTCAACGATCGCAAAATACAGCAGAAGGGGATTAGGCGAATTACTGGTAGTTAGATTCAATATCACGTCAGCTACCACAGTAGAAACTGGTTGGAGCACGTGTGAGAGGAGTTGAATGAAAGTCTTGTCAAACTCATGTAGGTCGGCGAGGTACGGGATCTAACAACTACCTAACCTATTCTATTTAATGTTGAAGACCGCGATAGTACACTAGTCTCGTATTTCACCTATATCCTTAATAAGCAGTTGAGAGAAGACAAGGTCATTGGCTAGCATAAAGTTGTACAACGTTATATCTATATACCATATTACATATGAGGTGACGGGCCTGTTCATGAGATGCTCGACCTGACATAGATAGTTCGATGCTACTGCGCACGATAACCAAGTTCGGTCATATTATACTAATTTATAGCGCAAGGATGCTAGGGGCGTTCGCGAACCCGGCAAGCTCAATGAAGGGAAGCTTTGTTTAGAAGAACGCCGTCAGGATAATGTACGTTGACTGAGAGGTTCCAAAATTTCAAGGAGTTCATTAAGAGTCCCACTGCTACGATGAACCGTCGAATCACATGCCAATCACTCAGTATTGTGAAATGTACGTCTTGCGTGGTGCGTCGGTACCCTACACTACTGCAACCTGAGTTTGCTGCTAGTCCCAGAATGAAGGTATCCAGTCTCTGGCCCTGGATTGCCCAGGGTATCGTCGGGGCCTGGTCAGCGCTCTAGTACGGGAGGGGCTTAATGCTGGCAAAACCCAGCTCAAAAAAGAAATTTACTCCACATTGATTTGCTATTCGCCGAGAGATCGTGCCGATCAATCCAAAATCATGGTACACTAGAGCTTTTGGATAAAGCCAGCGATCTTGTGGATTGGGGAAACCATCGGACAATCTCTACACATTACTGTAGTAGAACTCACTAAGCTTGGTGATATTAGCAGTCAGCGCCGTGTCAACGATACTCAACGCTTTTCACTTCAATTACATGATCAAAACAGCAAGCGTATATAGTAGTATTGCAGATCTCTTGCCCCAGATTTCCTACACTCTGGCGCATACTCTAGCAGTGTACAGCTTGCTCCGTTTCGACTGTTTGCGACTAGATAGCGCGTACTAAGGATATGCTCAGCTCGTCGCCGGGTCTTACAGTGAGCAGTCAATTATGGCATAGTCTTCTTCTGTTGGGCCCACTCAGAACGAGCGGCGTAAGAGAAGAGCACACGTTACCGTACTGCTGCCAGTGTACAGAAATAGCTGGCAAGAAAGGATGTGACGACCAAGGTAAGTAGTGTGCGCGCCATACTTCCGTATCCGTCTGTGTGACTGCTTTTGCATTTCTCTTTTGCATCTAATAATGTCTATTACCTAGTGCGTTACACCGAGCCCAACTTGCCCGCGCTGAACTCCGCACCCTTTACTTCTAACAAGATACGACCCTATCGACCTGTGATAAGCTGAAGGGTTAGCCAGCCAAGTTTTAGGACGGAAAGTAGGCTGGCACCGGTGCGCACTTCTCGGCAGCGTGGCCCGCACCCAATGGAGAAGTCTATGTTCAACGCGAGCGACTCCGCGCTACGGCCAACCTCGTCGACACACGCCGTGTACACACAAACGGAGCTACAAGCCCCAAGCCGGCACGAGGGTACCCGCCTACAGACATCTTCAGCTTCAAGCCACTCAGGAACCCAGGCAGAATTGGATCCTCGCCGTCTCAGCTACTACGGCAGCAGAGCCAATGTAAGTTGTAGTTGTTGTAGTCTCTCATACACACTGGGTCCCGAAGCCCGGCAAATCAAGACCCCGGGTTAAGTTAACAAAACACAGACGAGCTCAGATATTGACGACGTCAATCTTGAGCCGAATGAATTTTGGCCACGTTCAGATTCTGATGATAGTGCGTACGATGGAAACACTGGCACTGACTTGAAAAGGTGAGCGAGACCATGTACACTACTTTCCTGACTATAGACACGGCGTTGATCCTAAACCACGCAGAGCGACTGCCAAGCCCGGTAGCACTGCTCGCAAAATCAAGACGATACTGCAACAGAAGTTTGGCAGATCATATGACAAACGTGAGTACACCTTCTCGCATCTTTTCCGATTTGATGAAGCGAACAATTTCGTCTCAGGCTACGATTTTCTACCAAATGATGCTGTAAGTTTGTTTGGCATCAAATGTATGAGCTGGCCACTACTTAACTATACATACATCTATTAGCAAGAGAAAGACAGAAATAGTAAGTTTCAATCGTTTATCTTGTTCACCCGTTGAAATCTCAGCTGACTTCCTCAAGCTCTTCAGCATAACATTATCTTGGAGACTTTTGATGGAAAGTTATATCAAGCACCCGTTGATAATGCCCGCCGAGTCTTAGATCTAGGTTGTGGTCTCGGTGACTGGGCGTTGGATTTCGGTAAGTACCTACACAACAGGTTGAGTCACGTGCCGCGGTGTATATGCTGATGATGCGACAGCCAGGAAGAATCCCAATGCCTTTGTTCTTGGTATAGATATCGACCCTGTAAAGCCATCTTTCAGCTTACCGAATTGCTGGTTCGAAGTGGTGGACTTCAATAAAAAGTGGTCATATGATGCTAGATTCGATTTCGTTCATCTACGGCACTATGGCCGGTTACCCAAGAAGGAAGTCATAATATCGATATACGATAACCTCAGTCCAGGAGGGGTAAGTCGGAACTTGCATCATCTTCTAGGCCTGCGGTGCTCGTAGACGCCGGGGCTCGAGCAACGATCTCGTTACGAGAAGCTAACAACAGTCAGTGGGCTGAATTTACTGAATGGATTGTCTCAGTGCAATGTACTCGGAGTATTTCGACTGATACGGCGATCCATAAGTGGATGGCTTGTTGGAAATCGGGTGAGTTTATACAGCTCAAGCATTATATTGTCTACTGATACCCATCTAGGTCTAAAGAAACTTGGGGAAAATGTGGAATTTCCACTAGAGTACAAACCACTACTGGCGGAAGTGGGATTCAAAAATGTGACCGAGAGAAAGTACGCAGGTTAGTATTGGCTTTCCTGGTCCTAATCGAGTGTGGGGGGTGTTAGGTTGTGACCTAGCAGGGTGTATGCCCTCACCCGTCTCTTTCCCATCTTGCGAAGGTGGAAACCCCCGCCCAACCAATCGCTAACGAATTAAATTGGACAGTCCCATTAAATCCGTGGCCCCCTAGCAAGCGGCTGCAGAGACTCGGCTCTATGATGAACCGTAATTTTAGCACAATCCTTGAACCTCTATCTATGCCTATTTTTACCGAGACCCTGGGCTGGTCACCAGATGCTGTTGAGTCGCTGCTGGGAGAATTTCGGAAAGAACTAGCGAACGTCGATAGCATGCATGTTTACATGACTTTGTATGACTCTTTCTCTCAGTCTCCAGTCTGAACTCTGTCGAAGGGTTCAACAACGCTGACAAGCACAGATTTACTGTTTACGCTCAAAAGTCTCGGGAAGATCTCTCTTCAGACTCATCTATAAGATCTTCAGAACATGGATAGCGTGTTACTGTATATTATGCTGTGTTCACGCAGAACCGTATGTGAGCTATACTATTGTGCGCCTCGTCTATTGGGCTAATAGCTGGGGAAAATGGGAGCTTGCCTGTACAACACGATAGGCTCAAAAGAGACATTCGCGTGAAAAATGAGGGCTGACTTGGACCAGGGCCACGACACTGCTCGGTCATAATTCCATATTCAGTCGTGGGGCGACGCATTTGATAGTCCTGACACAACATGGACTACGCCTGATCTGGGTGTTATGCTGCGATCTACTGTATTTTGCGATGCTGTTATCCGGTGACCTGTAATATTTCACCACGGGTCGTGATCATGTACGTTGGATAGATGAGTATCACATAGACATAACCAAAGCCTTGAATTTCGACACTGCTGCATTCAGAACACACCGTAGATACCCACCTCTCTGCATAGTAGTCTTTCTTCGGTGAATAACAGTGCCATAGCACTGTGCTACGATTAACTATAAACAGATACATGGGAGGGAACATGCTTTTGGCGTCGTGCTTCCATAGTGTATCTACTCCAGTATGCCACAGTAGTGCAGATAACCTTGCACTCCTCACTAGTATGGACGTAACAAAAGTGAAAGACCCAGAAAAAACATCCCATACTATCCCTAGGAGAACACTACCGGTCCTAACTGGGTATGCGTCATATGCTTTTGGGGGGCCTGCGCGTGACATCGTGCGTTATACATACATAGCACCACGCGAATCAAGAGATTATGCACGTCCGCCTGCAAAGGAGATGACTGCGTCTCAGAGATCAGCTTCAGGGAGTCCAAGCTCTAGTAGAATAGGCAAGATATGTGAGAGCCCTCGGTGACATCAACCCAGTCGACCGCATGCCAACTGTTGAATTATTCTTGCTGGCATAAAATCAAGATCGGGGCTAGTAGTTACAATATTGGACAGGCGAAAGAGCCTGGCCTTTCTATCTGGGGTTATATTAGCTCGGAACTGAAGATATAATGAGAGAAATGAACCCCGAGCCGTCGGATCGTTTGGGGTTGGATCCTTGAATGGCCCTCAACCCATTAAAAGTTCCTCGCGCAACCATTGACCTGTGTTTGCGACCAACATGCCGAAGTCTTATGCAGCTTAGTGGCGAAGACACGGTAGTACATGGATGGATGCAGCAAGAGGACCATCCCGAAATTAACATGCATGATTGATTGTCCTCTAAATGGAAGTGTCAATAGCATACACTAATTAGTCCTAACGTTGTACGCATTCCCTACAGTTTGATTTGACTAGCCTATCAATGGGTAGGACAGCCACAATGCATCTCGAATTTTCCGCTTCACAGCGCTCGACCCTGTATGGCAAACAGATATTGACCATTAACACGGTCTGGTCCGCACGGGTGGTAAAAGGACACCAACAAACATAATCTACTTAGAGGCGAGATGAGGAGTAGTTCTGTCATTATCTGCCAGAGCGAATCCGGCCGGGACCTCTGCATTGTGTTATCATCGCAACTACTTGTAAAGGCGTTGCATCCTGTTTAGGAACCCTCATCAGTATTTGATAATCTTACAGCAGAAGTTCGAGTGGTCTATGCAAACAGTGTCATAGACTCATCATGCCTACAACAAGCCAATCTTCTAAGCTTCCTGGTCGATATACGGCTCTCTACACGCCTACCTTCCTATCCGTCGTATACGATTTTCTCGTGCTTCGCTTCAATATGCGATACATGTGGGGTTGCCGGTGCGTTGACAGTAATAGTTCAGTCGTATGGTCCATCACTCACAGATTTATGACAGTACGGATACTGTTCTAGAGCCATTCTTCGCCGAAAATCTCTCCAGGCACCACCTTGATATTGGTGTGGCAACGGGGTACTTCCTTGCTGCAGCTCTAGCACGCCCATTCAGAACACAGGCAAAACATTCCATCACACTAGTTGACCTCAACCCCAACCCTCTCGAGGCGGCAAAGGCTCGCGTCTTGTCAGCGGCACCTAATGCTGCAATTGAGACTGTAGTTGCTGATGTGACGGAACCACCGCCCAAGGCACTAGAGGGATCCCGGTTCGATTCTATCACGATGTTTAACCTCTTCCATTGCGTCCCAGAGAAGGAGAAGAAGCTCGAGGCCTTCAGTCTGTACAAGGATCTATTAGCAGATGGGGGTGTTTTAGCGGGCTGTACTATACTCGGAGGGAGTCATGCCACAAACTGGATCAACTACTTGTACGTGAAACTGTACAATAATAAGGGCATCTTCAACAACTGGGACGATAAGAAAGAAGATTTCGAGCTCGCTTTGATGGAAAACTTCGAGGAGGTTGAAACGACGCTCGTTGGTATGATGTTGCTCTTTCGAGCGACTAAACCCCGTCGGCCCTAACGGGCACGGGAAACAGATGCAGCAAGGTTTTCAATCCGTGGTCTAAGAAGTCCTGCTATTTTTCTCTTGTTTAACCCAACAAACGCGTTGTTTTGTGCGGCAGTTGACGACCGTTGCGTCAGGAATCGCCATATGGGTATACGATAACAGACCTTCATTATTGTGCAACTAATAGGAGTAATTAACCCAAGGGGTTCAAGGCATTCGGAATACTTCTGTCTATATAAACTTCTAGTTATTTGATCAGGTTCCGTATCATAACACGCTGGCTATCCATCTGTCAGTTGATGTAAGCCGAATAGGAAGTTCTCATCATTGACTCTAATAAATGAACTCATTGCAGGACAGTGCTACACTATAGTTCAACGAGCTGAACTCGATAAACTCCGTTTAAAAGTAAACAAGAGGTCAATGTTAATTGATACCAAAAAGACTTTCCTTAGGTGTACGTGGAGAGCCCGTAATGAAATGCCTGATAGCTGGGAACGTAAAGCATGACAGTTAACCCTACCGTTTGTCATATTTAATCATATTTAATCATATGGCATGGCATGCTTGTAGTTGTCTAGTTTACATTTATTTGATGCCGGCAGTAATATATAGTTACACGGAACATGAAAATAATAATAATGTCTAATTCCCCTGGCCGAGGGGCATAATTCTGATCTGGTCTAACGTACTAGCTGTGCTTTCGCTAATTTTGTCTTCTTAAATATACTGCGAACCTTTCTCGGCTATTTCGAAATCCCATCATTAGTAGCGTATCGACGCTTAGTGCCATTGCGAAGCAAAATACAATAATCGGTAACGTAGTAGTATTTGGTTTAAATGAGCCGACCCTAGACGAATGGATGCTGTCCATCCGCGCCATGCGAACCCGACATTAGTTGCTACCACACATAATCATGTCAACAACCATCCTAGCAACTTCGCATGGAAACCATCAGGATCCTGTATCTGTGGGGCATGTCCCAAGTCTGGAAATTCAATGAGTTCCGCGTTTGGCATCGCCGCTACCGCCTGCTTCCCTAACACATCATAGTGGCCCAGCTTTGCCTGCACCTCGGGCGGGCTCCATTGCTTTCCTAGCGCAGTGTTATCCCGGTCCCCGATCATTAGCAGCGTGCGCGGTTTGAGCGACCCGAATTCATAAACGACGGGAGCGCTGAGTGCCATGTCTGTAGTGAGCGCCTGGTCAAACGCAAAGGCTGGAGCCTCAGTACCAGCGTAGATATGGGCGAGCATATTGACCCACACGTCGTAAGATGCATCCCATGTATTCACATAGTAGGTCTCCTGCTGGTACGCGCGGATCGTCGTGTAATTGCTCACGGCTTCAGTGGCGTATAGCGTCTCGATATCCCGGTACGGCACACCGAGGGCTTTCCAGTCTTCCAGTCCGAGTGGATTGACAAGCACAAGCTCGTTGATGGTTTCGGGGTACAGCAGGCCATAGCGAATGCTCGTCAGAGAATGTCCGATCAGGGTGATATTCGCAATCCCCAGCGCGTGCAGGAGACTGTTCGTATTGTACGACAGCTGCTGTAGTGTATATTGGTAAGACTTTGGTTTCGTGGATTTGCAGAAGCCGATCTGATCGATCAAGATAACTCGGTATCCCTGGTCGGCGAGGATGCGCGCGGTAGACTCCCATGTTGGTGCGCAGAAGTTCTTGCCGTGTAAGCATACAGCCACCCTTCCATTGGCTTCGCCGACTGGACTGACATCCATGAATGCCATCTCTACATCTTGCAGCTGCGATGAGAACTGGAACACCTTCACAGGCCACGGATATGTGAAATTAGAACCATTGAGATCGCCATCTTGAGGCGCACTTGCGATGGTTCCGGTGGCCTGTGCGAGTACTTGAAACGGGACAAGAACATAGGCTATGGCTATTATCGCCCTCGTAACAAGCTTCATCTTAGACGCAGACTGAGGATCGAAGAGCAAGGGACAAACGAGGAATGGTGTTGGTGCTAGGAGTACTTATTTTTGCTTAGTCTTGGTTTCATTCCGTCGCGCGAGCAAGACCTTTTATACTGCCACATTATAGGAAAGGATCATGATAAGTATTAGGGCTTTGTTGCAGTTGGAGTCAAATTACCCCTCATGACGAAAGGCATGTCAACACCACCTTGCTACGAACCAACAGGAAAATGCCATTGGAGAGACTGAGCGGAGAATGAGGATGAGGCCTAGAACTCGAAACAAATAATAGATGATTACAAGCATATACCAGCAAAATGCATATGAAATCACGTAATGCGCTCGAAAATTTCGCCCGAGGAAGGCAAATGAGCATTACAAGGGGCCTAATTGCAATACGTGACTTTTGAGGACAGGCGACCAAACGTACCAAATCAACCAAAATACAAATAATAGTAAAGAGAAAGTATACAAGACAAAGAGTACCTAGGTAGTGGCTAGTACATGTAGACTTTGATTTAAGCTAGAAACATTTGAGTTTTAGCGTATTCTGAAAATACACAAAAGATAGCAATGTTACAGAGCGTGGGAGAGTGGGAAAGGTAACAATTCAAAATTATGATCCTATGTTATTCTATGGTCTGTCGCGCAGGTCTTTTACTTAGACCTTTTATTTTGTCACCTACACTCCCATCCCACATCAACTTAGTGAATCCCATCCCTTTCCCGTTCCCGTCCTCCGGCACATCCAGGATTTGCCCCCTCCCTACAAAAGTGCGTGCGGCACGAAAAGCGCCGCCGGAGTGTGTCAAAAGAAGCTTGAAAATACTTCCATTCTCATTTGAATGCTTTACAATCGACAAGAGTCTTTGAACCAAGTACCGGACCTGATGCTTCTCGCCATACTCCAAACAAGATAGCCCGTCAATCACGCAGAAGACGATGGTCTTCTCAGGGAGCTGATAGATCAGATTATCGAAAACATCGCAGAGTGTTTTCATATCATTATTCTCCCGAATGGCAGTAGCATGACTGCGTTTGATGAAGTAGAGATCAAATTCCCCGTAGGCGTACATGAGCTGTCCAATGAGCGAACGGATGATCCCATGCGCGTTAGCGTCAGCGTCGCTATATTTATTCTGATGTTGTTTGGCGAACCAGAAAAGATCAATGAGTTGGGGTGTATGCTGCGCCTTTTGCATGGACTGAACAAGATGGGCGGCAACAAATGAGATGGCGGACTCGTCACTTTCGATATGCTCGGAATTACCCCGAATAAGAAGGGCCGCGTTCTTCGGATTAAGTAACCAGGACTGGAGGGCTTCACTTTCTATAACATAAACGATCCTGTCTTGGCCTTTCAGACTAATATCGCTTCTGCTACGCAAGGTCGTGGCCAGGTCGGCCAGGGACACGTCTTCGTCGTAACGAAGAACCGCCTCACAAAGAGATTGTCTTGATATTGCCCTTCGTTTGGGAGCTGGTTGACCCCCTATTGAAAAAGCGTATGGACGGAATTGGCCGGTGCGGAAGTCGATATTTGGGTTACTACGTAGTAACAGTACAATTTCCTCCAGAAGAGCGGATTGCCCCTGGGTACGCGCGTCAACGATTTGAAGACGTCGGAAGCCGCAGATCTCAGCTACATGATGCATTAGCTGCATTCTTTTCTAATACCCCTAGTTTCTCTCGATTTTCGTTTGACAAACACCTAAGCTTCCGTCTTCAGGCGCCTGGGCTTGTCGCTTCCCTTTTTTTGAATGCAGATGGTATAACATGAGGTTGGTCAGTACATACCTTCACTTTTCACAGTCAGGACAGCTCTCTTAAAGTCATCAACTTTGGTTTCCAGATCCTTCTCGTAGGATTCCTGAAGTATGATGGCCTTGGCGTGACGTTTGATTGACCTTTTCTTATACCAGACGATGATATGGTTGAGTAACCCAAACACTGCGCAATACAGAGAAGAGACACTTTTGTAAAGGCGGCGATTTATATCCTGATCCATATTGTAGTCAATTAACAACTGCGCTTTGTCGACCTCGCCAGGTATCACCGCCAGTGCTCCAACGATGGATTCCTTGATCTCATCCATCCTCGTAGCTGCACGTAAGATCACCTTGATCCCGCCACATATCAGACTCCCGTACATGCTGTCACTGGGGAGTAGACTCAACCAATTCTGTATCGCTGGTGAATTGCTCTGAAGCGAGCGGAAAAGTCCGCGCACTCTTGAGAACGGTGACTCTTTATCAGCCTTCTTGTTGTACTTGATCTCGGCGCATTTGGCTTCGCTGATAACCTCTGCCCAAGTGTGTCTCGATTGGATATTGAATCCTGTTTTGAGATTTTCTGGGAGAGAGTTTTCGAACGATTGAAGGACTTCTGTGAATTGTTTACAGTGTATGTCTTCCTCAGTGCTATAGTGGATAGTTTCGTTGGTCGACTGACCGGGGTCTAGCTCCTCAATGTCTCCCTCGTCCTCCAATGGCATTGATGTAGCACCATTTACCGCTACTCGATTGACAACGAATTCTTGAGCTGGGTCTGTAAGTTTTACTGGTATTCGATTGGCTGTGTTCTTAATAAAGTTTCTCATTTTGCTGATATGTGATCTCGGCGGAGACGCTGAATTTGAGATTCGCATTCAAGTTACCTCAATATCCTTTGCAAGCTCTTCATAAGAAAGTATAGTTCGAGGCCTAAGGAGGGATCTAGGGAAGAAATAAAATAGAGTTTTGTCAAGTCAAAGTAGTAATACGTCACGAGATATACATTTGTATTCCTGATTTAGACCGTAATGCTGATGATTACTGCGTAAAATGGCCCCAAACTTCCAGCCACAAGTTATTATTACAACCATGCGAGCCGCATTATATGCATCTAGGCTTCCATGCTGACAATTTTACTCGGCTAAGCCTACCTCAGACTGCTTATACCGCCTTCGCTACGACCCAACCCAAGTAGGCTGTGAGGGGGCCGTCTTTTGCAAAGGCAAATAAGGATAAGGTGAGCAACCGACAAGACCAAATTTAATTTTAACTGAACAGAATATCTTCCAAAGATTACAATGTTATTCTAGAAAGAAGAGGATTAAATACGCAGCTTGAGTACCCGATAGCAATCAGCCATATGCATTGTCATAATTTAGAGCTCTGTCAATGAGTTACTATCATCCTAGACCACATACAAGTGCAAGAGTTTGCGAGCTTACAAGGATGATTCATCCACTGAGAAGCAATGACATAGAGTGACTGGCTTCGCTTCTTAGTCTCACACCCTCCGGCTGAACGGCAGGCAGAGTGCTGCCTATCCGCTGATTATGGCTGAGTCAAACCGCCCCCACGGGCCATCCCCTTTACAATTACATCAGATTATTTTTAGGTGTATCTTGACCGATATTAACTGCCGATGTCCCTGCGCAGAAATCAAAGCCTGACACTTATAATCTAATAACCTTTGTGTGTTTAGATAATTATTTATACTTCGTTTTATTGTCTAGACTGACACATCGTCGATTACTATTTCAATCACCATTCCCCAAGTGCATCTGCTAGGTTAAAACTTGTTCGACCTCACGCAACAACCAGTCTAATTTTGAGCAATACTCTCCATAAAACGATGGACGGCCGCGGGCAAACGGAACCTATTACAGAGGTCGTAGGAGACAGACTTGATGGCATTTCAGAACTCCAAGGCAAGACTGCAGAGGAGACCACAGATAAAAAAGTTGACAATGGAGAGACACACGCCGAAAACGATCAGGTCGCGCAAAAGAAAGAAGAATCAGGCCAGGAAGAAGGTAGTGAGAGTAGCTGTTAGTATTTGCCCACGATCCCTTAAACTGTCAAGGATTGAACTTGATCATTGATGATTACCGTTTCATAGTGATTCCGGAGCTGAACTGTCTCTCTTGGCCGGAATTCCGGAAGCTCCGAATGTCTGAGCATGAACTTGAAACTAAAGAGAAGGACGGGTCGAAGAAGGACAACAAAGAGGAAAATACCAAATCTAAATCTAAGAAGTATGTCATCGATATTGTCACAGATTCAGGTGATATGGGACCACCTGCATATACGGGAAGTCAGTTATCTACGAAAGCCCCCCGTTTGTATGGCCGGATCCGTATAAACTCCCAGTATATTATCGATGTTCTCAGCGACATCACGAACGTGTTTCTACCATCGCACTGCCAGATGCTTCATCCATTCAAGGTCATCATTGACAACCTACCGAAGATTGAAGCTCACATGAAGATTATCGAAGACGAACTAGATAAAGCCAAGGCAAGCTCTCAGCACAGCACCCTCCCATTTGCTGAGAGGAAAAGTTCTAGTCACGAGTCCAACGGGGACACGAACCAGAACAATGGAGCGAACCAGGAGAAGACTGTTGAAAAAAAGGTCAAAACAGACCTCGAGGTTGCTCAAGAGCGGTTCGATCATTATCGATGCTTTATGGAGCTGATAGAAACAAAGCTTTCGCTTGAGGTAAATGTCGCCAAGGCCATTAAGGAGGGAACAATAGACAAGATAATGTTTTGCCATCTGTGGTATCTCTTTCCCCCAGGGGAGACTATATACTACCAAAAACCGAATCGCGATGAACCCCCGCAAGCAGCCCAAATACTGAAGGTCAGCGGTGGGCGCACGAAGCTTCCCAATGCAGCCAACTCGTGGTTCGCGGTATGCCATAAATCAAATAATGATACGTACAACACTAACTCATATCATACAGCTCCTAGATCCCGATGGCCGGAGGAGGTATTTCCAAAAGGTCTCCCCATTCGTCATTGATGCTTTCCACCTTGATTTCGACGGAAAGAAGTATCGCCCGTTCCAAGTAAAGTACGAGATACCAAAGTACCCAGGGGAGTTCTCGATCACGTCTCTACCCGTTTTCCCCCTTCGATTCCTTGCAGATCTCACCAAGATAGCTACAATGGATTTACTTCTAGATCGAGGACGCAACTTTCGGAATCTAGCGAGTGTAGAAGCAGCACATCGAGAATACCGCGGCAGAACTCTAGATCCCGAACCCGAAGACATTGATGGGCGGGTAATTGTTGATTTTAAACAAGCAGCCGTAGTCGATAATCTACGTCAAAAAACCACTCGTTCCAGCAAGGATGACGAAGAAGACGTGTGGCGTGTATTCGGGCTTCGTCCTCTCAGTCAGACGAGTTCTCTTGAAGTTTCAGAAACCATAGGAAACGAGTACGATATTGACACGACATTGTACGATGACCATACCTACGATATCGATAGAACCGAGAAGCTTTTCTCGGTCAACAAGGTTTTACTTAAGCCGTCTCAGGAACTGGTTGGTGATGATTTGGGCGATGACGAGCTACGGCTTCTACCTGGAACTGTATATGCATATGTCTTGCGCAGCCGAACGTATTGTGAGTATTCCCAATCGATATGTATATGAAGCCCGCACGTTAACGGCCCTTAGGTCGATGTGATATCAGTTTTGTCAAGGAAATAACACCAAATCCGAAAGCTATTGATAATTTGGTCCTTCCGGCTAAACAGAAGAACTTGCTAATGTCGTTAGTTGACCGGGTAAGTAGGATACCACTTCACATGATGTCGAGCCTACTGCTATGAAAATATATATCTAGATACAGTGCTAATCAGACAACAGCATTCCCTGGGCTCACGGCCAGTGGGACAGAAGACCAATGCAGATCGCCCCTCCGTAGAAAGAATGGACTCTCGGTCGTCGTCTGGCCATGGTGTTGGCGACACACTCAGTATTATCAAGGGCAAGGGAAGAGGGCTCATCATATTGCTCCACGGTGTTCCTGGGGTGGGGAAAACATCAACTGCGGAAACAATTGCTGAAACTACCGGGAGGCCTCTTTTGCCGGTCACTTGTGGCGATATTGGGGAAAACGCGAGCGCAGTCGAAAAAAACCTGGAGCAGATCTTTACAAACTCTCACCGCTGGGGGTGTGTGCTCTTACTTGACGAGGCTGAAGTGTTCCTTACTAAGAGAAATCTTCAAGACCTGACACGTAACGCCATGGTTTCTGTCTTCTTGCGAGCCCTTGAATTCTACTCCGGTATCCTCTTCTTAACTACAAACCGCGTTGGGACAATCGACGAGGCTTTCAAGAGTCGAATTCACATAAGCCTGTACTGTGAGTGAGCATCAGTGTGAACGTCTGTGATACATTGCTAAATATACATCCAGATCCTCCCCATGACTGGAAGACATCGAAACAGATATGGCAGGTCAATCTCGATCGCTGCATGGAGAAAGTCCAAACAGACAAAGATGAAATCCTTAGATATGCCAAGAAGCAATTCCGCCGTGCAGACGAGAACAGTCGATGGAATGGCAGACAGATATACAATGCATTTAAGACAGCTATAGCTCTAGCCGAGTTCGAAAGATCAAACAATGACACCAGCAAACCCCAACGACCCGTCCTGACGGAGTCTCACTTCCGACAAGTCGCACAGGTAGCAAAGAAGTTTGATGAATATCTTCTTGAGACTCACGGAGGCGTAAGCATGGCTGCTGTTAATCAGCAACAGAATGTCAGAGCAGATGGCTTCGGAATGGAAGATGACGGAGCCTTCAAGATAAAGAGACGTCCAACCAAGACACGAAAGCTTGATTACGACGAGATGTCTACTACTTCTGAGGATGATTCTCACAGTGGTAGTGACATCTCCAGCGATACAGAGGACGAGGAATCCGAGGTTGAGGCGAAGAAGTCAAGAAAAAAGGGTACATCGTCAAGCAAGAAGGGTGACGACAAGAAGAAATCACACAGCTCTAAATCAAAGAAGAGCTCTAGGAGGCATGTGGGAGATACGTCAGAGGAATCAACGTGATCATTTTGTGAACCCGCTTTCCGCCCAGGTGAGGTTCCGTGTTCTAGGCTACTCCATATTCATCGATAATTATAAGGAAATAATCCGCCTGAAATTTGTATTGAAGGGAAAACAGGGGATCTCATTCAAGCGTTTTTGTTGTTCAATAGATTATATAAATACTCAACTCATTCCTCACTACGAAATCCTCTAACTTAATCGTGGAGGAGGCCTTGGGAAAAGCAAGGGGTAATACCAGGACGCTGTGATAGCGAACTGCACAAGCCTATGGTTTGGACTCATATATCTGGCACTCAACTATATAGTAAACGCTCTAGAAATAATCCCGCGCAATAATCTTATCGAGGTTCAGTCGCGGGTGGCTGTACAGAACACGAGTTGCTCTAAGTAAACAGGTAACACCTCAACGTTGTACTCAATAGGCTGTGTAGTCACCTGCGGAATCTCTTTAGAATCTGTAAGGCGTTTTAGCTATCTAGATTACGCCGTTGCAACACTACTTATTAGCTGCTCGAGAGTCGCATTCCGGTGAGTGAGGATATGGTCCACACCGCGATTGATGATGGTCTATACACACTGATCTGCCCCTGCGTTCCCCTCAATAAAGGATGGCCGATTTATTAGTCCGTGGCTGACTGGCGTCAGAAAAGCGGCTGACCATTATACGCCTCACTAGTAGCTTCTACTCTATACAACACTCCGCTGACAGCCCAACCTGCTCAATTATTCCTGATATTGGTCCTCAGCCGTGCGCAAGTGAGCTAGTGTGGCCCAAGGTCTGACATGTTCGGAGCTTGTCTCAGCTGAGAGAAATAAAATGGCGACTACGGGTGTGGCCACCATGCAAGGATCCAAATGAGACATTCTTCCCTATGAGGGACCCTTCTTGATGTCTAAGTTAACCGACGTTGAAAGAACTTAATAGCTCAGCTACATTATACAGATAGCTGCCTTCGTATTCATGACGAGCAGTCACAAAAATTGTTGAGGGCTACAGCGACTTGGGTGACGAAAAGGAACTCCTGGTAACACTTGGCATTCGCGTACCCAACTATCATGCAACAACCCCGCGCCGTATTCCTGTGACTTACCGACCGGGTATCATCGTTCGGTACGCAATAGGCAAGGAGCCGCGAAAACTGCAATGTGGCTTCGCCGTACCCTAGGAAAGGAGGGAGAAGAATTAGCATCAGTGGCACCACCTGAACTATTAAAAGCTGTGCGGGAACAGCAGGTGACCTCGAATGCTCCGTAAGCTCATCGCTCTGCTTACGGGATGGGTGGCTTATTCTACGCCTATCTCCACGCTAGCCATGGAAAGGCAGACTCACCAGAGAAGACATGGTTATGGGATCTCAGCGATGTAAGGGGTTAGAAAAGGGTTGCCTATAAATTGATGTATAGTATAAAACCCATATCTACCTGAATAGAACGCACAGATCCGCCTAAGATTTCTTTACCTCTAGTCTCAATCAAATAGAGTATAAACGAGTGAATGCGGAACAAGATGAACGGAACATATACAGACTCGGCTTTTTCGGAAAGGCGAGCGCTAACGTCATACTCAATTATAGTGGTTGGTGCTGGCATTGGTGGTCTGGCTGTCGGACTGTGCATGAGGAAGACGGGGCATGATGTCCGTAAGTGTTATTCCTTTCTCTTAATTCCCTTTTGAATCGGATACCAAATTCTTGTCTTACCTGGATTCATGTGTCGTGCTCGCCACATGACCAGCTTTTCCTATAAGAAGAGTCTTTTGAGGATCACAGTCTAACTCATATTTGAAGTAATTCTGGAAAGAAGGCAGGAGATAACCGAGGTTGGAGCTGGAATCCAAATACCACCGAATGCATCTCGTGTTCTAAGGCGATTCGGCGTGCTCGATGAGGTAATGAAACATGCGACAGTGCTTGAGCGAAACAGCCTCAGGTAAGCTTGAAAGGGAGGATCCCAACTTGGCTCGTAGCCCAGCTCGCTAACATGGGATCAGGCGATGGAAAGATGATGAAGAACTGGGCTCTGTCCCTTTGGTACCGGATATCGAGGAGAACTATGGTGCGCCACTAGCTGTCGTCCATAGGGCTGATCTACGGCGCGTTCTTTTGGACGCTGCGATAGGATGCGGATGCAAAATCCTAGAAGATCATGAGGTGCTGGATATTGACAAGGATTTCTTGCCGGTGAGCATTGAAATCCACCTTTACGATGGGCCTTTTGATGGCGGATCAAGCTCCGACTGAGACTAACTGGTGCATAGTAGGTCAACATATCTTTTTCTCAAGCCTGGCTCACCCCAGATTTACAGTACCTCGTTGCTGGTTGTTGAGCCGAGACATATGTTGCATTGAGCGGAATCTAATAACATCTTGCAGCCGAATCCTTGTACGTAGCCACGGTGTCAAGACCTGGATGTCGGCAGATGTCATCCTGGCGGCCGACGGGATGAACTCAATCATCCGAAGACGAATGGCCATGGCAAGCGATCACGAAGATCACCTCGTGCCGGCTGGAGAACTAGCATATAGGTTTTTGCTTCCGAGGGACCTGATCGAACACGACAAAACAGCGATCGATCTTCTTGGGAAAAACCAAGGTATGCGGTATATGGGACCAAACGGACATATCAGTAAGTAATTTCCGAAGCGGCTTCCTGCTCCAATCTGGCGATTTCAAGGCTGTGACTGTATCCTTTTTGGCCCAACTGAGTCGCTGGCGCTGCACAGTTTGCTTCTTCTGGAAAACCTGCAGCAGGGATCACACTAACTGAGCAATTAGTGGCCTATCCTTTAAGAAACAATACGCTATATAACGTGGTTCTCGTGCGTAAAACTGGCGATAAAAAGACGCAAAGAACAACTTGGACAACACGTGCAAGAAAGGAGGAAATTATCGAACATTATCGCGGGTGGTGTCCTGTTATTCATACATTGATCAGTCATGTACCGAATTCGGGAGCCCTGGAAACCCCGATGAATTACATGCCCCCTTTACCGACATGGGTGAAGGGGCAAATAGCCCTAACTGGCGATGCGTGCCGTAAGTCACCCGGCTGTTTGTCCATAATCTCTCTCTTGGTGTACACCTCATGTGCCTATACAAAACGGTCGCTACCTGGGTACAGTCTTATATACTAACAGTATCGCGTTAGACTATATGCTCCCTTATGTCGCACAAGGAGCAGCGAATGCGTTAGAAGATGCTGGAACTCTAGCGATGGCTTTCACTTGTACGGATCGGATTGACGTAGCCCTTGCGCTGTACCAATTCATCAGAAAAACTCGCAGTGAATGGATTCAGGCGAGCGCAACAAGTAATGGCCATACTTTACATCTCCCAGACGGCGAGGAACAAAGAAGGAGAGACGACTCAATCCGGGCTGCGAGTAGAGGGGATGGTGCGAACCCTGATCAATGGAATGATAAAAAGACACGGGACTTCATGTGGCGTATCGATGTTATGGCCGAGACGATTAAGGAATTCGAAGCTTTGGCACGAGAGGAAGGAATAAATAGGAGGAAGTAGAAGGATAGGCCAATTTTGCGGGTCATGGAGAAGTAGGCATCGGCATTATAGCAAATGGCTACTATAACCTCTCTGAATGAGTCGTTGTGCTGCTGCCCAGACTGGGTCCGGAATTTCCTGCGGGATCTGGAAGCCCTTGGCCGGATATTCGCGAATTCGGATCAGGTCACCGACTGCGATATTGATGACCAGATCCACCGGATTGTCCTCGTTCGGATATTCTTTCCAGGTGAGCTGCGGTGATGTGACAAGGATCTGCGTGCCGGGGTTAGGCCACTGCTTTTTGAAGGTCGCGAATGTTCGGCGTTCCATGTAGGGTTTTTGAACGAGAATGAACGAGCTTATAGATAACTGCTTCTCTAGGAGTAAAGCGTACGTGAAGCGGATGTTTTCGCCCGTGTTCGTTGAGCGCGGCTCAACTATCAGCTTTGTTTCTGGGACGCCCATCTGGCGAGCGATGTCTGCAAAGACTTCGGCCTCTGGCTTGTCAAAGCGACCGTGGGTAAGCTTGCCTGAGCCTCCGGAGAAGATGAGGAGGCTTCCGAACCCATCAAGAAACAGCTGGGTGGCTCGCTCGGCGACACGGGTGTCAAGAGAGCATAGGCAGAAGATAGCATCTGCCTTCCGATCTATCTTAGTGTGCAGCTGATGATAATTGTAGAGCGTTTCAGCATCCTGCTGCACATCTGCCCCAGCCACTAGGCCTGCTGACACCTCTCCCGACCCCGACTCCGGTATAGGTATTTGCATTCTGAAAGTCTAGCCTGGCCAATTAAATATGAACCCTTGTCGCTGGAGTATCTCTTTAGAGTTTGTGTAGCAAGTTCGCCTACTGTGAATTAGGCAATCTATCCAAGCACTGACATAAGTACTTCTTCGCGCTGGTGGTAACCCTCTCCTCACATGATGACGGTAAGAGGAGATCCTACTGCGTACGCCGGCATGGACCGCACACTGGTAGCGTGCACTGCAGGCTTGGGTGTCCTCTTAGCACTCACTACCTTAATACTCCTCCTACAGCGAAGTCGGTACCCATACCCTTGTGCACTAGGTGATAGGCCGTGTGTTGGCGCCCCCACGGAGAGACGATCCACTTACAGTTTATCAATCTTATCAGATCTCTGACACGCTCAAGAGGAGATAATCAGGCCATCTTACTCTCTTCTTTCTCGGAAATCCAAAGGGTTGAGAGACTAGGTGACCTTGACTTATTGTGTTCCTCGCAATGCTACCAGGCGTCAGCACCAGTGAGAGAGAACGGGCAATGGATGTCTTTCGCCAAAGTCTCAGAACATCTCAGCTTGTGTCTACTTTCACAAATGCGTCGACGCCTCTAGACGACTCAGAGAATCAAGAATACATTCGTGATTTGATACGTTATATCCTAGAGGGGCGCACCATCGTCGCTTCACTCAACTTGGTTATTCTTCCTATTTTATTTATTCTTACTATATCGCATTTCAGTGAGCGCGTTATTGGTCGACGTAAATGGGCGATCATTGAGCGAGACGCAGCCAGCAGCGTCGGCAATGCAACTCCCGAGACAGCCGAGGAGGGCGAGAATAGCACCGGCTCGTCCTCTAGCAGCACCCTAGAGGGTTCGATATCAACACAACCCATTCACCTCAAATCGATACCTGTCTTTTACGACAATGCTGATGTCGAGCGTCAGCCACTTCTTGGGAACCGGCAACGACCGCGCCACGGCATTTTGTCGTTCATTCGCTCCCTGCTGATATATCAGCCGCCCCAAATCCCGGTCATCAATCGCGCACTCCCTTCCAATGGGACATCGCTGGTCGTAGCCGGATATTTCGCTCTTAACATCTTTGTACATCTCTATAGACTCCCATTCGAAGCGAGGCATTTCTTCGCGTTTGCTGATCGCGCAGGGTTCGTATTCATAGTCAACTTGCCTCTCTTGTATCTCCTCGCAGCCAAGAACCAGCCTTTGAAGCTTCTCACGGGTCACTCCTATGAGGCTCTCAACATCTATCATCGTAGAGTGGGCGAGTGGATGTGCTTCGAGGCGCTTGTCCACTTTGTGGGTATGGTGACTTGGAGAGTGTATCTTGAGCCTGAATGGCTCGCTACTGAAAGCATCTGGCATTATTTCACGCACCCCCTGGTTCTCGAGGGCATAGGAGCGTTTGTGGCGTATGAATCGCTGTACTTCACATCGCTTGGCAGCTTTCGCCAGAGGTGGTACGAATTATTTCTCGCTTCTCACGTCGCACTGCAGATTGCCGCGCTGGTGTTTGTCTGGTTCCACTTCTTCACCAGCCGTCCATATGTCCTTGCCGCATTGGTAATTTTCATCTCGGATAGGGTTGTGTGGCGGATAGGGATGAAGTCGGTGACTCTTCCTGCTAATGTTGAGGTTCTTGAAGATGGCGAGACAGTGCTGCTCTCGGCTAACTGGGACATCCCCCCTGCGAATAAAAAGAGAGCGCCTTGGGAAGTTCTTGGTCAGAACATTCTGCATGGATGGCAGCCGGCTGATCATGTGTTCATATCTATCCCCAGTCTTGGCGGAAGCAACGCTTTACAGGTGCATCCTTTCACAATCGCATCCGCCGCCCCAGGTCGGAGTGGGATGGTCACACGTGCCCGCCTCGCTCTTTTAATTCGAGCATACTCTGGGTTCACATCGGAACTTCTCGGATATGCGCGATCGAAGTCTACAATCTCGGTAAGAACAGATGGGCCTTATGGATCACAGGATCCGCTCCACGCGCTCAGGGCGAGCAAGACAGCTGTGCTCATCGCCGGCGGGTCCGGTATAGCTGTTGTCTTTCCACTACTTTGGGATTTGGCTATAACACACCCGGGGAAAAGAAAGATCTACCTCATGTGGGTGATCCACTCACGATCTCAACGGTCGTGGGTCTCGGCAGACCGGCTAGATGAGCTGCGCCGTGCCGGTGTTAATATTACCATTCCTCAGCCTACAGTAGAAGTAGGCCGGCCAAATATTGCCAGCTACATCACGGATATCACTAGTGTCTCTATAGCTGATATCGGGGTGGTGGTCTCAGGGCCTGATGGGCTGAACAGGACTGTTAGAAACACGTGCGCGCGAGAGGTTTGGTCAGGGATAGACATAGATCTGCGGGTAGAGAAGTTTGGCTGGTGAGATGTCAGAACTAGTGCGTTAACCTAGCGGCATTTTCTCGTGAAGTTATGTGAGGCGCATTGCAGCGCTGATATTACTGCATTCTAGCGTGTTGATAGAAGCGGAAGCAATGATATAGACAGATATTCTTTGCGTCTATTGATCTATATCTGTGTTTATAATACTCTACAAGGTATATCTAAATCCTTCTACACCCTCGAGGACTATCTTACCACTTGCAGCAAGCTTGTTTGCGAAATGGAAATATACCGAGAAGGCAGCAACGATGGCAATCATCAAAATATGCGAGCCGATAGAGACCCATATCGCGGTAGCGTACCTCGGTGCTTCTTGAGATCTGACAATGAAGCTGCCCGCTATACCACCGGCTCCGTTGAGAGCCGTTACGGTAGCTGCCGTAAGGGCTCTTTTCCACTGCCCGGCTACATTGTTTGCTTGATATGCGGACAAGGCCGCCCAGTTTGAAACGTAGGCACCAGTAGCCAGGAAGGTCCCGAAGTATCGCACAGCGTCTTGTTCGGCAAAGCCCAACAGGCTAAACCCTATGATCAATGTAACGCAGTTGAAGATGATAACCGGGCCTCTGACACGAAACTTATCCCCAACTATGGATGAGAGCAGTACTGGTATCACCGCATAGTAGTATGGGGGAGCGTTGAGCAAGATGGCTTGATTTTCGCTAAATCCAAGGCCGCCCTGCAAAATGCTAGGAAGGAAGTACGACAGCGACGTGGAGACGATGTTGAGGAGAAAGAACATGGCAGCGAAGCCATAGATCTTGAGATCACCGGCATGCACGAATACTTTAGACCAAGCGAATTCGTCGATTTCAACATCCTTTCGATCCGCATTGATGCGAGCGACGGCGAGCTCCTGTTCTTCGGGGGTTAGAAACCAGCATGAGCGGTGTGCATTCTCGGGAAAGTCGACCATCCAGAAGTACGTTGCCACGCCGATGACGATGGAAATGAGGCCCTGCACCAAAAACATATATCGCCAACCCGCTATTCCGCCGCGGCCATCCAATTGATTCAGCCCAAAATTGACGATGCCTCTCGTCGCTAAGATGGTCACTTCGCCCATTTGCAGAAATGCGAAACGCGTCTGTTGCTCACGGCGCGGGTACCACGTCGAAATCAAGTACGTCAGTCCGGGGTAGATTCCGCTCATTGCGGCGCCCAAGAGCACCCGCAGGGCAATCATCTGCTGCCAGGTCTGGATGAAAGCGGTGGACATGGTGATGACACCGAACGAGAAGGTTATGAAGGAGAACCACCATCTTGGACCAAAAGCGCGCACTGCGAGCGTTGACGGCAGCTTTAACACCGTTGGTGTCAGTAATTGCCGAATAGAGTAAGATTTCAGCTCATGTTACGGGAGCATGCACAGGCAATGAGGCTCGAAAACTGCCTAAGAGGGAAATAAAAGACTTCAGCGGACTGACCTGGAACGCTATAGAGCTGATAGTGAAGATGAAGATAGCGATGCTAAAGCGGTTGCCTGTCAGGTCGAGATCTCTCGGCAACGATGTAACGGCAGCCGAACTAATCACCCCCGAGTCCAGCAAGTTCAACGAGCATAGGATACCCGCGATACTACACAGGCGCAAGTCGATTTTTCGGCGCAAACTTCGCTCAAGAGTATCGTCCGCTTCGACGTCCAAGAATTCATCTCCGCTCTGGTCCGATATTTCTACGACGACACTGCGAGATACTGCGTGCGCCTCCTTAGAAGCTCCGAGCGTAGGAGACACCACTGGCTCGGGCGACTCTTCGACAGTCATTGCGCAGCCTTTGTGCCAGGATTACCAAAGAAGAAAGAGGAGGGGGAGGGAAAAGAAAAGGCAAAATATAACTCTGCAGGTCTTGCTGCACCAGCCTTACAATGCAATGTCTTTCCTCGACCGCCGCCCGATACGAACAATGTGGCATATAACTCTTTCTTATCTCGGGTCGGTCTGGGTTACATCTCCGATCCGCTCTCGTCGGTCTCCACCAGCGCGCACCAGCTTCCCAACCAAAATGGGAATGGGAAAAGAGAAAGACGGATAGTGAGGGGATAGAGAGCAGCCAATTCGCTGATTACTAGGGTCATTACTAAGTATTCAGGCTCCTTGTTCGAAGGGTCTAGAAGAGGTCTCAGCTCGATATTACTTACAGCACCCACCTATCATTGCCGCTTTAGGTAGTGAGACATGCCGCGAAAAGAAATCAAGTGTCAATTATTCGAAGCAGACACCCGTCGTATTGCTTTGGGGTTGGTGTAGGGTCCTGTTCAATAGCTGCAATCTGCAACCTACGTACATACTATCGGGTACGTACAATTCAAGCTTGAGCAGTATCGTGAATACGATCGTAAACCTACCTACTTATTATTCCATACAAGCGCGCAGTTATAATTGTAATGTGTGGCCGCTCGAAGAGAGGCGTAGGTAGTCGATAGTGTAGCGTATGCAGCATGACTACCTAGGTAATTACCCGAAGATCTGTTAACCCATTCCGTACATCGGATCGAATCGTATTTTTCGGTTCCTGAGGCCCGCGGAGCTAGTGCATCTCACCAGCGCGCGCTAAGATTCTATGTCATATATTGCTAAGTATTCATGATGACTTAATCATCCAACCTATCTAGATCATATATTTCGTTCCCAACCGACTACAAACGTGGAACTCTAGCGGTATTGTACAGATCATCGGCGTTCAACAAATCAACACCCAGAGCCTCGAGCGGTTCCCACAGATATTCGCCGGGCAAATTCCCTATTACCAAATGTTAGATGATCAAACCGCTGTGAGTAAGGATGGTTTGCAAGCTTACAGTATCGAGCGACCAGCCCTTTGGCATGGGCTTGGGTGACTTGGCTCGTAATGGCGCCCATTTGAGCAGCAGTCAGAGTTGCCGTACTAGCTTCTCCGATAACATCTTGAAAGTCCGCTGAGGCAACATAAGAGTTCTGCGATGTATACATAGTGCCGCTCAAGGCACCGAGGTTGGCATCGTAGAAGATATCGCGCTGAGGCACTCCGTCTCCGGTACTACAACCCCCACGGTTAGCCATCGATGTATGATGCGCGGCCTATCTGTGAATGGAAACGCGACCCCGAGATCTACTTACTTTATACGGTCAAATGGCGCACTGCCGCTTGCTACAACGGTAATCGCCTTCTTGACGAAAGCACCATTTTCCAACCTGCTAAGATATCCAGCCTGCCGAAGAGGCGCCAACGCGGAGACGACGGCGTCTAGCGTACCGTTATCGCTAGTCTTGAAGTCGACGAGCAGAACAAGAGTTTGGCCTGGCCGGCTCTTGTACACGGACCCGCCATTGTGGTCGATGATTGCCTTGAGGGGGTTGACATACTGCGCCTGAAAAGTTCGCCCGAGAGTTGGAAGAAGGTGACCTAGGAGTAGGTTTCCAACGAAGAGCCACACGTCAGCCTCTATGCCAATGCAGCCAGCCGCCAGGGCTGCGAATACCGGAATGTTTTGGTCATAGTCATTATGGCTGTGACACGAAACCGGTAAGACGCTGTTCAGCGAGTCTAGAGGCCATGGGCTGAGGGGAGCACTTGATCCCTTGTTGACACTCTGTGCCTCCAGAACAGTCGTCTGGAGGAGCCTGTTGAGGGCATCCTGCTTAGGCGGCACAGAGTTACCTAAAGCATGATAACTGACGCCGTTCGTTCCGACTTGGTATGTGCCACCCTTTGTGTCACCGTTTGTGGTTCCGTAGCATTGACCGCCCGTTGCAGAAAGTGTTCCGAGATACTTCTTGCAAGAAGTAGCTGGTTATTGTGAGCACTCAAGTTGCAGATGAACGAGGTAAGGCGACTAACCATCAACTGAGTGAACTGAGCTCAACTTATTATGGATCTCAACTACTCGGTGTTAGCAATTGTTGCATACGTTGAAATCCATACTCGCTCACTCACAATATACATAACCTAGAAGTCCATACTTTGTTGGATTCATGCCACCGTCCAGGAATACTTCAGTCGCCATGGAAAGGTAATCTCCGCTTGGAACCGTCCTTCCGTGGGCCAAGTCACAGAATTTGTTTACAGCTGTAGTAAATCCCGTTCGCTTATCTGTACCGCTCCCGATAGCGACATCGGGGATAGCCATCCAAACAGTTGAACAGCTCGAGATGCCATCAGTCACAAGGGTCTTGTTCGACGGGACTGATGAGGCCGAGAAGTTAGATGACACCGGTCGATATAGTGGACGATACACTGGAGGATTCGCCGGCTGAGGCACTGGCCGAGATGCTGAGCGTTCTGGTGTGATAGGCTTGGCCTGGAGGAGTCAATATCGGCCTATTAAAGTGCAGCTGCGATACTCACAAGTGCCACGCCGATGGTTAATAGCCCGAGAATAGATGTCCGCATCTTTTCAGACCGTACAGGAGAGTCGTTCTACCGTCGTAGCTCCTTGCGAAGCAAGGAGACCAAAGGAGATGGGAACCAAGCCATGGTCAATACCCAGAGTATTTAAACCACAAAATACCAGTTGCATCTTGACCAGGAAGCTCCCAACTATCCACATGGTAGGATCATGCAATTGGCCCTAACGCCCTTGTGATGTTGAACTGGGAGTGGAGAGACAAAGTGGTATCCAGATGTTGGCGGCGGCCATTATCACGATGTCTGCATCCTACCAAGCTGTTCTAGGAAGTTGAGAGGCTGTAGGCGTGAGCGGGTCAAGGGACTTGGGTGCGATGCCCAAATGACCAGCCATCTAACCCCTGCCAAGTCCCTGTGCGGTGGTGTAGCCGTCGCATTGCAGAGCACGATGCCGGGATGTGGCTGCCCAGCACCAATGACAGAATATGGTTTCGCACGTTTATCCCCGCCGTTTACCGGCAGTCTAATGACCGAGAAAGGGCCTGGTTACTGTAACCTGCCGTACGGTAGCTCTCACCGAGGACACTCCATTGTGATATCAGAGCTGTTAATACCGGTATCTGGCACCAGATACTAATACCCTAGTAATACGTTCGTAACGTGAATCCCTGTTTGCGAAGCGCTGAGATACCCAGCAGACAACTAACCATTGGCTGAAAGCTGCCAAGCGGTGTTGGGAAATAATAGGTCACCATTCAGGTAAGCCGGGCACTTCACTAAGTAAGATCGGGCAAGGTCATCCGTCAACTCGCTTGTTGAATTAACAGCATTCAAAGACCAGATTTATTCCAGATTAAACAATCTTCGAGACGAGAGAGGTGAAGGTTTAGACCCTTGCCCAAGAGGCATATTTAGTAAAGCAATTGCCCGCGCTACTCTACACAGAAACTCATGTTCAAAGGGTGACAAATAAGACAGAATGCCTGGCACGCCTTCCTATTGTTCGCACAATTATGGTAGGTTGAATAACTACCCGAGCGCGGAGTATGCAAGCGAGGTCCTACCACTGTTATACTAGGCAGGTAGGAAATCTCAAGATACGATAGACGGGCAAGTAGTTACCTGAGCCTAGGCGTGACTCGATTGTTCACTCCGTTTCGATTCAGATATCGATCGGCACATAGGCAAGAAAGAGTGACATTGTTCAGAGTTATCTGCGTAGTGTGATGGATGCCATGCCACCGCCGCAGGGTTCAAGGGCCACATCAGCTCAGGATACCTTGCTCGTATCACAATGTCAGCCTCGAGCGGAGGAACGTTATTCATATTTGCGCAATTTTCAAACGGGGTTGTAGTTGGTTGCCTCTAAATTGCCCGATCATGACTGTGGAAGAAAACTTTCTATATTTTCCAAGCCATCCCAGAAACCCTCATCCAGCCCGCCAAATAATTTTCCCAATCCCGACTAATACACCAATATGCTCATTGACATGACGATGAAAGGTGCTACAATATCCATAATCAATCCGAAAATCAACCCCATCGTTCTGCGCCTTTACATTCATTGTCTTTAGCGAAATGCCCTGCAGCCGAGCCTCATAGCTTCCAGCTCGACGAAACACATTTCTAATGTGTAAGAGTTCCGTTCAGAGGTGGTGGGAGTAGACCATTGCAGCTACCCTTGTCGTTTTGAATTAGGCAGTAATGATCAGGCGCATGTGCGCAGTCGAATGCCATCATCGGCCGAAGACCTCTGCACCTTAGAAATGAGTGCAAAGTGTCGCAGACATCATAGACGCCTGTCTGCCTCGCGCACCCGCTGGCTGCCCTGGGGTTATGTAGGCCAATGGGCGTACTGATGCTGAGCGCGACGAGCGCAAGGAGAAGGATGAGGGCTTGGCGGAGCATTGTGCACAAATGGCTGTCGTGATCTGCGAAGAGTGGAATTGGATGATAAACAACTCGACGAATGAGTGTATTATTGATTGACTGGTACTTTTGTTTTTCCGATAATCTATCGCTAGTGCCGAAACCCAGAGAGCCGTTGCCGCTCTCATCTTTATAGGAACGGCGAGCTTCTTGCACATCGCGGCGAATAAGTATACTGCCCAGCTCTTATCCCTCCGAAAGGGAGACGCGGAAGAAGGTGCTCTCGCAGGCTAAATGGAACGACAACCACCACTCCCCGGTTCAGTCGCCGTTCGGTCTTAGCCGACGTCATGTATGTTCCTGGTTCGACCTCACGCCGAAAATAGTCATTCCGTTGCGCAGGAAAAGCCACCATTGACAAACTCGTTCGCCCCATCCTTTGGCATGGCTTGAGGCCTGTTGCGCTCAATTGAAGCAATTACAACTCTGCTGCGATGCCAGTAGTGCCTCGATATCTAAGACTCGCCTGGCATGAGATCCCCTTGAAAACAGAAATGCCAAGATATACGCGTTACGCAGCATCCTTTTTGGACACGGAAGATATTGCAACATCCTGAAGCTACTATCTGGCTATATCCGTGAACATAGTTGGCTAGCTATTCATAGTAGCAAACACGTTTCCTCTCTCACAGGCGTTTAGATCTGGGCTCATCTAGCCCTTCGACATTCATTTAGAGGCGATTCAAAAATCCTTGATGGTATTATATGGTGCTGATATGCCTTGGCTAACCGTTGACCTTCCCCGATCGGTGTCTCTGAGCACGCGACGGACCGAAACAAAGCTGCATATAAATGATATTTACGGGTTCTTGGAACCTTATACAACGCGGTACCACGTATCTAGAACTCCCTTGCAGTGAGCTTAATGGGTCTTTGCTATTAATAGTTGAAGCTGCCACATTGATAAATCGTCCCCTCATGAAAAGATTTCCCCTAAAACGTGAGGGTCTCGACCGCGCTTACGACATTTGGTGCGTCAGTGGAACGTGTTCGGTGAGGTCACGACGTCGTTTGAACTTTGATTAGATGCAAAGTGGTCTGCGCCATCGTGAGGCGAAAGAGAACAAGGTTCACTGGGACTGCTATTGCGAATACGGGTGAAATTCTGATAACCTGCCAAGAATAACAAGATGATACGAGCTGATACTTAGGCATTATGCACATATCAGTGGGATATTCGACCGAGTTTGAATGCCAAATGGATCAACCTTGTTCCCTTTCCTGCCCGTCTGCAGAAGAGAGCGCAATGCCATCATTTGAATACGAACCTAGCGAAGCTACGTAGAACCCCCCAGCACTAATTAAGCCTGGCTTTCGCCTTGATACATACAAGTATGAGCCTCATATTCAAACCAATCACTCCCCTCTCCTTGACAAAGCCAAAAAATAGTACACGTTAGCGACTCGAAGTGACGCAGAGTGCTGATCGTTATGCCACCACTTCTTTACCTCACACTCGGATTTCCCAAGACAGAGACTGCGCTCGACTCCCACCTAGTGGGATCTGCGTATCGGCAAAAAATAACGCTTCGTGATGTATGGGGTCAGAATAATGGCGCAGACGAACCTCTACAAGGGTGGTCTCTCGGTGGAACATTACTCGGATGCATTTTTTCCGCAGTAATTCTAGCCATAGCAATTTACTGCGGCTGGAAGTTCGGCGCGCCTCGCCCTTCATACTACGAGAAAGCGATGAGGATACATAAAAGAAAAACCAAATATCAGCGCAGGCAAACGAGACGCCACCCCCAACGTTCACTTGGAAAAGTCACTCCTCCCATGTGTTGGGCAGACCCCGGTGGTAACGTTGCCGATGACCAGTTGTCGCGTCCTGATGCAGCGATGACTCGTTCCAGCTCTGTCTATGATGATAATGAGCTGGAAGGAAATTTGTATATAGAAGCCCATAAGAGGGTGGCGAGTAAGTAGTAATCTTGAGATTTGGAGGGGTGAGATAACGAACTCGATAACGGAGAATAGACATGCTTGGAGGAGTTACATAACAAGCGGCCTGGTGATGCGAACAAGACGGGAACGGATGGCATGCGCATCTAGTATATGTAAAAGGAAAAGAACCGACAGCAAAGGTTTGTCGATAGTCTCTACCAGTAGAGACAATCTACATGTAACTATTTTGGGTATCTAGGATTAACGAGCCCTGGCATCAGACTAATATCATCTTCGTATATAGAAGCCGCCTGTACTATAAGCCTCGTCTTTGGCCACAGCCCTGTCTGTACGAAATCCTACGCGGTGTATAGGAATATTATCAACGTGTCTCTGTACTTGAGATCGCAGCTCAACATATCGATCTGCCACGGTTCTCTGGCGTTTCTCCGCTGTTAAGGAATCAAGGGATATATCGGGCTGCCACATTTCCCGGCTCAAGCTTGCGATTGCAATTTCTCTATCGCGGGAAATAGTGGCGAAAAGATCAGTCGGCAACCACGGATGCTTCATGATCGCTCTCAATGGCGCCATTACTATTATTTTCAATTTGGTATTAAAGAATCTTGTACCTTCTCCAAAGTCATACAAAATATGGACGGTAACGATATTTCGTGGAATAACCGTCGTTGCTGCATAGAATGACGGGCCGATCATAATGATAGCTTCAAACCAGTTATGGGATGTGCTAGACGTATTCGTACTCTTCTCAGTGGATGCCCAGCCGATATAGACGCCACTCAAACGAAGGAGGATGTCTTCAGGGACGTTAGCCAAGTTTGCCGTCGGAGCAGCTTCGCTTTGGCCGGTTCCAGGTACAACCCTTCCATCGAACACTAAAGGAAATGGCTTCTCGGGCCCAGAATCGTTGCCGATAACGCCAGGCGGCTCGTCAAGGCTCCGCATGTCATGGAAGGGACTGTACCTAACATCTCGTGCAGCGTCAAAGTTTCTCTCCAAATCACCAAATTGCTCCTTTATACCCGCTCGCGCCAGTGCCAGCTTGTCGGGATGCTTTTTGATGAATTCTGGTTGCATATATTTGATTTTACTCTTGGCGACGGCTTGGGCTGGGCCAACAACGCGCTGGGCATATGCGTTGCCAATCGCAGACGCAGCCTTCAACCCCATTTCAAGGGGTAAAGTGGTCAGACTCGCCCCGCGTATGACACTGACATCGGAAGAGGTGCTCGCAAGTCGAAAGGTAGGTGAAGGACAAAGCGATTTTTTGGAGCTTTGGCCGGTACACATGACTACTCGTAAATAACCATCTGTGACTGCGGCCGGGATGCGAAGAACACATGTTTCACGCAGAACATGCGTAGAAAGTCGCTTTTCCTTCAAGGCTCTCTTAAGGAATTTCTTGATATCTCTCTGCCACGCTCGCTCGTCGCTGGCGGAAGCATTTGACGCCAATGATTCGACAGAAGGTGTGACATCAATCCAGTTCGACGTCGTCCTCATCAAAGCACTCGCAGCCATGCCAGCATTTCCAGAGAATCCTTTTCGCTGTAACCAAAACGACCGATCTGCGGGCAACGGGGAGTCCCCAAACACACTAATAGTGACACTAGTAGACGGACCTTTGTAATACACCAAGGCTGATGTGTGACGAAGTATGCTGTGGTGCCTGGTAGATTCAAAGGGGTGGGATATTAGGCCACCTGCAAAGTAGACAGTCTCATCTACAACGGTCTTCCACTTGGAACTAGGTGGGACATGAGCATCTGTATCTGAGGGGGGGGAGTCACGGACGTTCCAGAGGCCCTTGAGATGAGAATGGGTGTCGATTTCTGCGCTCGAAGTACTGGCCGGTGTAAGTCTTGGTCCGAAGATTCTGATGCTATACGGGGCTGTATGGTAGCTCCTATTGCGGAAGATGGCCGGCTTAAGATATGAAGCGGTTCAAGATAGTCATCGATCAAATCATCGAGGAGATCATAAGACTTTTCAGTAGATCCTGCAGCTTTTTGCGCCACGGGCTTTCGTGGTAATTCGTTCATTTTCGACACACTCTCTAGAGAGCTGGGGATCAAAGGGGAAATGAGGGTAACACCATGGTGAAGGCTGAGTTCCTTTCAAAATGAAAAAGCAAGTCCTGATGGAACTGAGGGGCCCTTGGTTTAATTTTGGCGTATCCTGACCAGTACTTTGATGGTTTTACAACAGCGGTCGTCTTTATAAAACCCGAATTGACAAACTGTGAGATGATCTGGAACAGGATTCAATCTATGCGTACCTACCTACAGGTCGCCAGGATGATAATCGTCTAGCGCCGTGCTAGGAACCAATATGGCAAGAGTACTGCTAATCCGCAAGGCTGTTATACATTTTTGGTGAATAACCTCGCTGCCGATCAGCCTCGATGCAT
>NPFG01000275.1:0-52558 GCA_002288965.1 Xylaria sp. MSU_SB201401
TAAAGTTTTAATAAAAATTTAATGGTTTTATTATATAATACTATATATATATTATAATTATATATATTTTTTCTATTTTTTATAAAATAATAGAGAAAAATCCGCTTTTAATATGGGTTAGCTTCTATTTATAGCTATAATGCCCACTTTATAACAAGGGTGTAACTGAAATAGGCTAAGGTGGCCCGTAGCCCTATGGCCCGGGGCCCATGCGGTTTGCTTATGAAAGGTACAACCTTAGTAGTGTTATGGCATGTTGCTCCAGCTCTTTCCGTGAAAAAGTCTAGCTGGACGGATATGTTTTCCCTCTGATTATATCCCCAAGGGGCGGTAAAAAATGTGAAGCATTGAAAAAGAGAGGAGACACTGAAGATACAATGGTAGCCACCAAAGGGTACGTGAAGGGACCCAATTGCCACACAAACGAGCCCCATTCGATCAACAGACTAAAATCTCTACCCCAGACGGACCCAGAATGCCCTCTTTTGTCTCCATCTGGGGACTGGGGTAGTGTAACAACTAAAGCAGGGTTAGAAATAACACTGTTTACTAACTAGGCAAGTCACTGCAAGGCGGTGGACAAAGTCGATGGCCTATTCTTCGTAGTGCATATGATGGTACAACAATAGTATTCCAAGGCTATAACAACCAGCGGCTGCACCTTTTTCTATAGTCTCGGCGTTGTCCGTCCGAAGGGATGAGTCCGGGAAGGCCAAGGATACACCAATGCGAGCTCATTCATGCTCTACATAATATCTACGTAAAACAGACGTATTCTCACACACTTCCTTGGAGACATATTGTACTATTTCAACGCGTCGGTGGTATTGGGAAGAATGAGGGAGGTCCCAGGCTCTGGTTCCGAGCCTGCGCATCAGCCGCACAGCCGGATGTTTTCGGTAGGTAAATGAGTATTGCATGTGGCAGATGGAGACAGAGTCTCGTTAGTCGATAAAGACAGCCAGTTGTAGGGAAGAAAGCATGCTTACGTGCATGTTAG
This sequence comes from Xylaria sp. MSU_SB201401, assembly GCA_002288965.1. NCBI lineage: Eukaryota > Fungi > Ascomycota > Sordariomycetes > Xylariales > Xylariaceae > Xylaria > Xylaria sp. MSU_SB201401. The sequence continues at coordinate 1,001 of NPFG01000275.1, forward strand.
TGCATACTAGGTCCATGGATACATGAGCGTGTGCAGGCCGTTCTACCGTTCTCTACCGTTGGCCAATACCATATAACACTTACAGATAATTATATGCGCTGATCCTGTAGCCAGCTACTTGGGGACGCATCGCGTCGGCTGAGGCAGTGCATGCAAAGAGTCCCCCGTCTCTGGCTGTCTACATATTAGTCTACTCTAGTGTACTCTAGGTAGAGAGTATTGTGGAACTCGGTATCATAAGAATAGTAAATGCGCCGTATCATGTACATGTACACCCGGGAAATTCACCGATGTTGGAGGTGAAGCGCTTACTACTATGCGAATTGAAGAAAGTGTGGAACCACTTGCAGCATAACATGGTTTATCTTATAGGCGATATTTATTAGGATGGCAACCTAGACCGCTACCCAATTACCACTCGCCGAGTGAGCGGCGACGAGATCGGTCGATATATCGACTGTATGGCGGTTCGTAACAAGACTGATATTGAAATGTGCGGTGTAAGTTAAACTCAATAATGCCCGTAACGAGACAGCAACCGTCGTCCAATCATAATCCATCGCAGCTTCGTAACTTGTATTCTGAGACGCTCAGATTGATAACAAGTATGTGACTCGATGAAACGTTTCAGCGACACGTTATTTGTTGCCTACGCTACTATGATGACTCGAAGTTCGATAACAACTGAGTAATAGTATCTGCACATGGGTCAACACAGGATAACTCATATTCAAACAACGGGACCAACGGCGATATGGCTTCCGTGATATTGGTATCTTATTCGTCAAGCGGTCAGATACTATGCCGCTCTTCTCCATGCACTCTTCTACCAATCTTATCTCGTGTATAGCCCTTGACCTGGTTTGGGCTTAGCACCAGCCATAATGCTAGTCATGGCCTACCTTTACATACAAGGACGTTTTCTTTTTTCATCTATCTGCCTTCACATGCCAGACGACGTAAAAGTTCGATTGCTCGGGAAAGATCGACGATGCTGGCAGGTATGCTTGTACAAGCGTGTTTAGGAATACAGTAATACCTGACGGGGTGTAAGAAATTTCTATAAGATATGACAACATCCGGTAGCAAAACAAATTCGTGGGATTTCCTTGCTTTGGGGCTCTCACTATATCTCGTCACAGACGATCGGCGACAAAATTAGATATGGGAAAGATCGCTTTTTTTGACTACTGCAGCTCATCCATGGCGCCACCTACGTCACGATGCAGGAATCCACGCCGCCGCGGATGCAAATAGGGTAAAGATCTCGCATTATGTGCCTGAATTGCCCGACCGATGTGCGCTAAACCCCTCTGCTCGCTAGCGGGCACTTTGGGGGCCCTTGGCAGCCCTTGGCTAGGTACCTAGTGAGGGCTGGCGACCACCAAGCACTCTCCTCACCCCCTGGCCCTGGATAACCTGCGAGCGGTCGACCCTACACTTACACAGACAGATAACGATATGAAATATCGACTGATTGGCAACCAGACATTTCAAGTGAAGGTAAGACGATGCGAGAATTGGCATGGATAGAAGTAGGGGACTGACATCCGTGCCGTCTCTTACACAGAAATGCCGTAATACAGGTAGTATTCTAATTAGTACTGACTTACACAGTCATATCCGTCGCTGCACGAACCCACCGCCGAAACAACCACCAACGCACGGCACGACAATGCCGATCGGTCTACCGTCATACTAATTGATACTGCATATAAAGTGTTATTTATGTAGCTACTCAAGTAGGAACTCGAGGTATCCATAATAATTTACCCCATAACAGTTACAGGCATCGGAATATCTCACCTCCATCGCATCCCAGGTGGGACCGAGATGACCCCGATGAGGAATGAAATGTGTATAATGATGGTAACACAAGGTAACAGCAAAGAGCGGGTTCCTGACATCGGAACCGGGACGCAATGGGAAAGACGGAAAATAAAAATAGTAGAGAGAGAGGGAGAGATATAGAGCCTCTCTCTGGCTTTGTGTTGATCCCTTTCCCCCTAGCCCAAAGACTAAGACAAAACAAGCCACTTGGATTTTCAGGGACTTGCGGCAGAGGCTGAGAAGCTCGGACCCGGAAGGCGAGCTTGATGGTGCCGGTGGTCTCGGATGCCTACTTCGGGCATCGCAGTTAGGCTTGGTTTTGGAGGGGTTGGAGGGGTTATAGGGAGGGGTTCCCTCCTTTACAGGCATTACGGGCAACTTATAGTACACAGGGGGGTAAGAGAGGGGTTGGAGTGCTGAACCCCTCCCCGTTTACACGCCTATTGACTTAGGTATTGATAGGTACCAACCAAGCACCTGGGTAAGTACTTCTAGACCTACACACAGTTACCTTCTTACAACCTCTAATGGACTTGTTACCCGTTACCTAATGTTCAGCACGTTCTAACATGGATCAACCAATGCCAGCCTCAACTTTGGTAGGTTCCTGGCCTGATCTACCACTACTGCTCGATGCTAGTCCTCCAAACAAATTGAACTGCTGGTGATAGATCGAGGCGTCTATTCCAAGCAGCGTAATTGATAGTCCCCAAGTTCAACCCAGTGGTGCGGGGCGCTTCACCTTTTCAGCTGTGGCACACAGACCATACGCTAAAGAATTCCTCCTTTACCCAACACATCTTAAAGTGCTTCAGCAACGACACTACGATAGAAAAACATGGAGATATCAACCTATGGTAATTGAGCAATGGAGAACCGATATGCCACCGTTGCTGTAACCAGTACTGCCACCAAGACACATGGAGAAGTCCCACATAGCCCGTGGGGTAGATTTGACGTCACCTTGCGGCCACTCTTGCAACAGCAACTCCTTTATCTTTATTTCTTTTCAATTTTTCTGCGGCTACCACGCACCGCTGCTGCTAGGTTACGACTCGCTTACAAGCAGGGCCATGCAGAGACGAGGGTAGGAGGCTCCACAAGGCGGTGCCGTTGTCGTAGTCTGTCTCCACCCAGCTCCCGGCTTGTTCTCGAAAAGTCTAGGAATAGCCGGCGTACGGCGGCTGTCGACATCTTCACCGTACAGTCATCCGGTCGGTGAGTTATGCTGGGCAGGGTACGGTAAGTGTGCAGCCTCTGTATACTGTAGCAACAGTATCAATCCGTGTGGCACAACACAACCAAACCCTTCTTTGTCAGTTCATGGTCCTGATCTTCATGTCGTGTTATCTGCAGTCTGACACCATTCCCGTACCCCTTACACACCATGCTCGCCATGGACAACCCAAAAACATCATTGTCTTAGTAGCACCTTGCACTTACCTACATGTAGCGGAACCGAGAACACACCCTCCCCGGCCAGGACCCTGGCGTGGCACGCCAATCCTGAAACTGCGCGAGAGAGGGAGATTCAACCAAGTCGAATCCAACCTTATCTCTTATGGCCCTACTGTACTACCGCCTTACGCCATACCCGCCCGGCCCGCCCATACCACCCTCCCATACACCCTCCCAGGGAACCAACCAAGCACCCACGCCCACCGCTTATGGAATTCCACCACATGAAAAGACCCTTTTATTATTCACGCTACCATATTGACGCTACTATATACCACTCATCTTTTGACATGTGCCTGCGTGATGACGTGGGTTATTGTACGTCATGAGCATGTCTCTATCGACCTCTACCAGCTTTATCAGCGATTGCTGAGATATGCATGACGACGAGATGGCAAACGAGCGGTCAAAGATAAGTGTAAGAAAAAAAGTTAATCAAAGAAAAATCAAAAAATTCCGAGGAAGATTCTATTCCTAGCGCGAATCTACAACTAACGTAACGTAGCGAAAGAAAAAAAGATTGGGATACGGTGGTTCATACCCTACACGCCATCCGTATACAGTATTCTCTACGTTATATACCTCGTACTACTGCAGTAAAACTGCTGTACAAATGCTGTCCTGCTGTACACCATGAACGGTTGTTGTGGTACAGAACGGTAACTCGGCGACACAGCGAATGACAAGGAAGGGAAAGAGGCAGAAAGCACCATCTACTCAGTACTGCAGACAGACTACTGTAAACAGCATGCGATTATCTCATCTGATTTCTGACGGCGTCTGCCGCCCCTTGCTCGGAAGCGGACCCGTCATGCAGGACAAGACAATGCGATGGCCAATCGGCGCCACCCTCCCCCCCGATCACCACTCCTTCGGGTGCGCCTCGTCCCACCCCATCATTAAACTTCATCGGCCACCCGTGCCCAAACCCGGTCAATCAGGTATTCCGTCTTTCGACTACTGTTCTGCCGATGTTTGGTTTCTTCGCTGCTACTGGTCGCATTAACGGGCTTTACGGCCCAAGAGCAGCAAGGCACAGTCCCGCTGGTAGCTAAGTATTGTGACTTCTTTCGCAACCAGTTTCCACGTCTTGAAACTCCGGTGTGTGAGTATCAGTCCTCTCGAACCCAATACAAGTATAGTTCTTTGTTCCTGGCCCCCCACTGCCATGACTATCGGTGTTTATTACTCAACGGGGCCCCTGGAGGACCCTAAAACTTGGCGGCTGAGGTACAGATTCTGTGCTCTGACGTACCTTACCAAACCCTGCGGGAAGCTTGAATGATGTTGACCTGAGGCTCAGAATTCCATCAATCGTCCACACTGAGCTTCATCGTACGATCGATATTGAATGATGCAGTTCTACAATTTGACAAATATGACTTCTGAGATTAGGAAATTAGGTCTGCATTGGTTTAACGGGCTCTAACGGGGATCTCTATCGGGGCTAGAGAATGTTAGCTCTCATATTGCCTGGTTAGCTCATGCCTGTTAACTTACATGCAATAGACCGAAAGGCAGAGGAAAACCTACATACTTCATCGAGTGGTTTTATTAGCGCTGAGGTATAATTCTACTGATCGGTACTACGAGTAGCCTCCTACTACCTAATCTCACTCTGGTGTACGCAGAGCAAGAGGATTGACACCTCCCGCACAACTGACTGTCTTGCTTCTCGGATTATTTAGCAAGTCGACACTCACATCTCTACCAGAATTCGTCGAGAAGTTACAGCATTGCCACAAGTAATAACCAAGTATCAAATCTGGACCTGTGTACGTATTCTGTTACATACGTACAGGTACAGACAGTGTTGTCGCTCGGGGTGATCTACATCGGATGGGCAGCTATATCCACCCGTATATCCACATCCTCAACTCCATACCCACTCTCACACATACGCGTTCGTACGTCGCCATCTGGGTGGCTACACGCACAGCTCTGGCATCGCTGCACTAGTCAAGCGTTCCATGTGTCTAGCCGTCGAGTTCTCTGAATGTGATTGAAGGCTTGGGGCAGACGGCTTACAGTACGGTGTTCATCCGTAGGTTCAAATTATAAATATCTGCTTCCCCAGCCCGCCATCCCCAGATTGATCTTCTTCTTTTTCCTCTAGTTCACTCTTCAACCACAGCCACATCCACATCCGCCCCATCTTCATTCTCCATCTATCTGCTTTTTTATCGCGTGTCGAGTTCGTTCCTTACCCATAACAAACCCACTTCATCATGTCTTCCCCACAGGACCAGTCCCAGATGGGCCCCTCTTTCCACCGCGGAACCTTCAGCGACGAGATTGAGAATGCCCGGACCGATCTATCACGGAAGATGGCGCTCGGGGACTCGGACGTGGAGACACCCTCGACCACAGAATCAGAGGAGGCTCCGTCTTTGAGTCCCGCCAGCACCTCAACGCCGTCGTCACCAGACCTAGATGCTACCGAAGCCCCTATCACGCCCGCCGACCCTAACGGTCATACCGATGGCGAGAAACCGCCTCTTGTGGCTGACAGTTTCGCGTTTGCCTTCGATATCGATGGCGTCCTCGTTCGAGGCGGTCGCCCTATCCCTGAGGCTATTGAGGCTATGAAGGTCCTTAATGGTAAGAACAAATATGGCATCAAGATGTAAGTAGCTCCCGGACACCCTTCATTGGTTTCTCTGGACCTGTAGCTCACTATTCGCTTAGTCCGTACATCTTCTTGACCAACGGTGGTGGTAAATCTGAGGACGAACGATGCGGTGACCTGTCGCGACAACTTGAGCTCGATATCTCACCAGCACAATTCATCTGCGGCCACACTCCCATGTCAGAGATGGCCAGCAAGTACAACACCGTCCTCGTCGTCGGCGGCGAAGGTGAAAAGTGCCGCACTGTTGCCCAGAGCTATGGATTTAAGGATGTCGTCACCCCTGGCGACATCATCAAGGCCAACAGCGCCACTACACCCTTCCGCAAGTTGACCCCCGAGGAGTTGAAGAACTCCAAGGAACGAGACTTCAGCGACGTCGTCATCGAAGCCATCTTCGTGTTCGCCGACTCACGTGATTGGGCTGGTGATCTACAGATCATCATCGACCTCGCCATGTCCAAGGGCGGTCGCGTCGGTACCCTCTCAGAGACCTTCGACGAGGGCCCACCGATTTTCTTCTCCCACAACGACGTTGTTTGGTCTGCCGCCCACGAAAATGTCCGTCTTGGCATGGGTGCCCTGCGTGGTATTGTCGAGTATACCTTCAAGGAGGTCACCAAGGGCAAGACGCTCCAGACCCACGCCTTTGGCAAACCCCAGATCAGCACCTTTGAGTTTGCCACGCGCCTCCTGAAGCGCTGGCGCAAGAACGAGCACAACCTCAACTCCCCACCCAACACGGTCTACTTCGTGGGCGACACGCCCGAGAGTGACATCCGCGGCACTAACCGATTCAACGAGCGTGCCGAGAATGACTGGTACAGCATCCTGGTCAAGACGGGCGTGTACCAGGAGGGCACCGAACCTGCCTACAAGCCCCGCGTGACGGTTGACACCGTCCTAGATGCCGTGAACCACGGTATCGAACGGGAGATGCAGCGCCGGAAGCAACGAAAGCTTACACTGACGAACATGCCTACGCTGTCCCTTGAAGACAACAACAAGAATAATGAAGTCCACGTTCTGAGCCCTGCCATTGAGCGCGAGCTCGGGGAGCTTGGGCTTGAGGCTTAAGTGCTCGCTTTATCTACCTACTTTCCTAATCTACCTCCTCGCATCCTCTTCTGACGAGATCACGAACTTCATCATCCCTTCTGTCGTTCCTTATTAATCATGATACCACTCAAGTTCTTCTCTTTCTACTTCCCATCCGGCAAATCAATTCATACTTTTATTTTCAGCCCCGATAGACATTAGACCGTGTTATAAACGGGTTTTCGTTTCAGCCAATCTTGGAATCAAATCATTCTTACATTATTGCATTTATCGGATTTTTCAGTCATTCATGGCATGAGTGAAGTTGAGAGCTTCGCCTTTTTTTCCTTTTTTTTCCCCCTCTATACAGATTTTCATGTTAGTTGGGGTTTTATAATACTTGGTAAAATGGGGAACAGGCGATTCTGGGCATGTAACCGCGCTCGACGCAGCTTCTTTTAGATGATCTATCTGCATGTGGTGTGTCAATAAAAGATGAAGAATAGAAAATTTTCTAGAACAAGCAAGTCTATTGAATGTCTTGTTGTGTCTTGTCTGTGCTCTTATCAATGTGCTCGATCATGGCCGTTTGATTCAGGAACATCATTCTCACGAAGTTCAATCATCGTAATTCTGCTTTCATCTTTCTGCTTGAGCCCTGGTGCCCTCTAACTTACGCAGTCAAAAGAGGACCTGCAACCCTCCCGCGTGATGATCATCAGCACCAATGTTTATACGCTTGCGTTGTATCCCCCGTAAGAATATAACATTGCTGGCTACTTGGGTAGAATGCTTCAATCCCCTGTGGATAGGCTCATCAAAAGTAGTGCTTTTGGACTAGGTCTCTTCACACCTCCCCTTTATCCTTTCTCTGAGATGGAAACCGTGTAGCGTGAGTTTCCTAATAATGGATCCTGATTCCGCCAGTGCACCTGATTGACCGTGGGTTCCTTCGAGAGCTGTCGGTGAATATGAATCTAGGTTCAGTAAGAGCTAGTCATATAAGATTTCCTCTCGCTAATTATAATGGCGGCGGCCGCCAGTTCAGCCCATTGAAGCAATCTCAGCAGATTAGAGCACTCTCGCGTCACAATCAGCTCGCAGCACTCTATCCATTTAAACAGTTCGTATTGTTTTATTTTTATTTTTATTCTTCTTTTTTTCACTGCAGATTCACGAACAACCCGCCATCAACAAGCAGCTGCGCACCCGTAACATACCCACTAAGCTCCTCGCAAGCCAAGAACACCGCTGGGCCCGCGAGATCGCTTGGGATCCCCGTGCGGCCCAGCGGGATCCGGCCCTCCATGTAATTCCGCTTAGCGTCATCATTCAAGTCCTCCTCGTTCAACTGCGTCTTTATAGTCCCCGGGAGTAGCGCATTGCACCTGATCCCATGTTTGCCCAACGCCACCGCGCAGCTCTGCATGAGAGATAATATACCCGCCTTCGTGGGGGTATAGTGCGTCTGCTGCCCGCCGCCGACGAGCGCCGAGATACTGCTGATCCCGATGATGGAACCTCCGGGCGGGGATTGGTGCGAGGCCATGTGTCGCGCCGCGGCCTGGACGACGTAGAACGCGCCGTCGAGGTTCGTGCGCACTGTCCGCGCGAAGAGATCGGGTTCTATCGTTAAGAATTCGGCGAATTGGCAGATCCCCGCGTTGCTCACGCATATGTCCACTCTACCCCCGTAGAGCGATGCCGCGTGGGATACGAGGGCCGCGCCTGTGGATGGGTCTGTAACATCGCCTGGTAGGTGAGACAGCGCGCCGGGACGGATGCTCTCGGCTTCGGAGAGGAGGGATTGGAGGTGTGGTGTGTCGCGCGGGAGGTCGAGGTGGTTGACTACTACGTTGGCGCCTTGTCGGATGTATTCTAGCGCGATGGCGCGGCCGATGCCTGTTGTGCCGCCCGTTATTATGGCGGTTTTGCCCGCGAGGAGGTTCGTTGGGGGCATTATTGTGTTGTTTTTGGTAGGGAGATGGGAGGCGATTCAATGAGATTCAATGTGATTCAATGCGACAAGTTGTTTAATAGGTGAACTGCTGTGTTGTTTCCATAATGGTCAGGGAGATGTGGAAGTGATGGTGGTGATGTCGATGCCCCTCATCAAAGATTGGCGCAGTCCAAGACGGAGGGGTAGATGCCTCTTTCTCAGTCTTGTCATACCCAATTGAAGTCGTCTCCAGCTCAACTGACTTGATTTGATCTCGCGTACTAGCTACCACTGTACAAGAGCATCAAAGAATTGTGAATTAGATCTCTTAGTAAGGTATGATGTACAGGATCCTGCTCCAAATCTGCGAACCTCGTCTGCACAAAGCTCCAAAAGCGGAGCTGCGTTATAAGATCGAATAACTAGCTCGAATTACACAATGCTATCATAAGCCGCCGGCTTGCCGACTGCCTCAACCACATCGGATGGTGACAACTCGATGACAGATCGGTGGAAATCTACTATCGTGACCAGTCGTCACTCGAGCCGCCCGCACCTCTCAACTGCCCAGAAAGCCATCACCATCACCCCCGCGTACGTGTTCACGATTTTCGGTGTAGATGCGACCGAGATTTCGATGGGGTCCTCGAAGTTTAAAACATCGCCTCCATTTTCCCCACAGAATTGCGGCGTCTTTTTCTTACTTTGTTGGCTGGCAAAGGAAATACCGACTAGTACCATTGAGAACAAGCCCAGTCCTCCAGGTGCCGACTAGAGCCGAAAGGAGTAAACCTAGGTTAATTGCCCAACGGGCGCCATCACCCGACCTCGGTGTTGCGAGAATGGACAAAGGAAAAGAGAGACAGGTCATTGCGATTCAGCTAATCTAGACTATTGTTCTACGATTTACTCAGGTCCCAGGTGGAAGCGCATTGCGGGATACAGATCACCCGGAGACGTGTCCGTCCACTTTCCCTTAGTCCCACCCATTCGATGCACAGTCACGGAGAGAAGGAGGGTCTCCGGGTCATACCCTTGGTGGGGGAAGTAATAGCCACATTATGCCAATCATGATGACTTTGGAGTTTTGGGGGGGTTCGTTCGGTCTTTTCTGTTGGAGGAGGAGTTGAGGGCCAAAGTAGTATAAGAATCGGCAGATCTGGCGCCGACCAACAAATGACCGCCCCAGGTTCGCTTTAAGTTTCCTTAATAGATCTCGTTACCTGTTAAGCGAACCGCATCCTCCTCTGTGTTATACGTTGTTGCTGCTGTCGTTACCACCTCTGATCAGGAGAAAAAAAGGAAAGGGTTCAGGAAGACAGAACGCGCGTGACGACTCATCTGTATCCCCTCCTCTTCTATCCTCGATTCAGTCGTTTTTGTGCCTGCCTGCTTGCTGTTCATCATCCCCCTTCATTTGTGCCCAATCCTCCGGTGTCAATCTTCGTCGACCGTGGTAGTATCGAGAGGCGAAGAGTAGCGAGAAGAGACTTGAGAAACAGACTCTTCCTCTTGCATAGGAGCTATATCCGGTTCACTGCGCCACGCCCCCAAAGCTTGTCGTGTTCCTCTACTTTTCCGCTACCTCCGAGCACTGGAGGCAGTAACAATGGCTTCGGTCAGACAGTTCCCGATCATCAAGGCCGTGAGGTCCTTCATTATAGATGGCGTCGGATCAGGTATGCGACCTTTAGGAATAGCACATTCCTTCATGCTCCCCATTTCATGTATGAATTCAAGCTGATCATATCAGGCGGTGATTATCATAATGTTAAGGGCGGCCATTGGTAAGTCGACGAGCGAGGCAACAAATCCTGTGCCAGATATGAGATTCGGGGGCTTACACCGTACGTCCCTGATAGGTTGGTCGATACGGACATTTCGACGCCTGCTTCCATCTGGGATCAGTATAAGAAATCGAGAACAAGTTGGGGTATCAATGTCCTGGGATCCTTCTTAGTGGAGATAGAAGCCTCCGATGGCACCGTGGGGTTCGCGACTGGCTTTGGCGGTAAGCTTCTATCCCTCTCTTGCGTAACATTTCCCCTATTCTGCATACCATCGTCGACCTCTTGAGAAATTGACTAGACCAAACCGACTGAATGGTACATTGTAGGACCCCCGGCCTGTTGGCTCGTCCATAAGCATTTCGAGCGATTCTTGATAGGTGCAGATCCCCGTAACACCAACCTCTTGTTCGAGCAGATGTACCGTGCCTCCATGTTTTACGGTCGCAAGGGTCTGCCCACGGCCATCATCTCCGTCATCGATCTCGCCATCTGGGATCTCCTCGGCAAGCTCAGGAACGAGCCCGTGTACAAGCTCATCGGCGGCGCCGCGAGGGAACGGCTGGATTTCTACTGCACGGGCCCGGACCCCGCGGCCGCCAAGGAGATGGGGTTCTGGGGCGCAAAGGTCCCTCTGCCGTACTGCCCGGCCGACGGCCACGTGGGGTTGAGGAAAAACGTCGAGTTCCTGCGCAGCACCGCGAGGCTGTGGGACCGGACTTCCCCCTCATGGTCGACTGCTACATGAGTCTCAACGTGTCCTACATCATTGACCTGGCTAAGAAATGCGAGGATCTCGATATCAACTGGTGGGAGGAGGTCCTGAGCCCCGACGACACGGACGGCTTCGAGCAGATCAAGCGTGCGCACCCCCAGCTCAAGTTCACGACGGGCGAGCACGAGTACTCGCGGTACGGGTTCCGCAAGCTGATCGAGGGCCGCAACCTTGACATCATCCAGCCCGACGTCATGTGGCTGGGCGGGCTGACGGAGCTGCTGAAAGTGTCGGCCATGGCGTCCGCGTACGACATCCCCGTGGTCCCGCACGCCAGCGGCTCCTACAGCTACCATTTCGTGATCTCGCAGCCCAACACGCCCTTCCAGGAGTACCTGGCCAACTCGCCTGACGGGAAGAGCGTGCTGCCCGTCTTCGGTGACTTGTTCCTAGACGAGCCCATCCCCACCAAGGGTTATCTCACCACCGCCGACCTGGACAAGCCTGGCTTCGGCCTCACCTTGAACCCCGCCGCCCGGGCGAAGCTCATCCCATCCGACTACCTGCTCGCCCCGCCACCGACGGCTGGGCTCAGCCTTAAAGCTGAGGTCGGGCCGGGAGTGGCCATCGGGCCAGATGCAGGGGATGTAAAGCCAGTTGATGGAGTACCCGCTGCCGAGGAGACGAAGCCAAGCGAGGGCGCTAGTCTCGTGGGCACCATCACGAACGGCGTTAAGACCATGGCAGCTGCATAAGTTTAAGCCTCCGCTTCGAGGGGACAAGTATATATAGTTTATAGTGATTATTTTTCACGTACCCGTGTGTTCATGGGATATCACATGCATGCTTCTAGGGTACGAGCATTATCGAGATAGTGTACTTACTTCAAATAGCATGACGGCCTGGAAGGGTCGAGGAGAGCAAGGAGGATATACTCATGGACCAAGAATAGGATTGAGGAGGACGAATAAGATGAGCACCTATTCCAGTAGTATATGACGAGTTCTCAACAGTTATATAACAACGCTTTACCGCGCCTACTAAGGCCCGTATAGACATCTCTCCACTCAGGAATCCTCCCAACAGCAGGGTTAGCTGGTCCAAGGTTAGGTAGGTAGGTCTATATATATCTATATACAAGTCCATCGGTCCTCATCATTCCGAGGAGGGGGGCGGCGGCAATGTCTCAGATAAGCGGTGGCTAAATTGGTCTCATCCTGCTTAGCCAGCCAGTAACTAACTGAGACATTTTCATTCTTCAGCGCTCTATTCTTTCAGCATGTGCGACCTCGCCTTAGCCTTCCCGTGCAACGACGACGACAATGCGAGAATAAGCATGAGCATAAGCATGAACGTGCGACCCTGTTCTGGGGACTGTTTGGTCTACCAATATTGAAGATATTCCGGCGTGCGGGAGGAGATGCTTAGTCTCGACATTATAACCTCTATGCGAGCCGGATTCTGCCGTTATAAGGGTACACGTAATGAGTGTAAGTTAGTTGGTTGACTCTATTGCGCCTTTCTCTCTACCTGAGTTGCACTTTGCATGCTACTAGGAGCGATGAAGCCTTTAGCCTTTTTCTATTGCTTATCGAACCTAAGTCTTCCATCTGTCTACAGAATCAAGGCGACTCACCAGCTCTGTAGCGACCGTGTAAGCTCGTGTAAGCCATCACCAATGCGTGTAACTAGACTACCACGCGTGTTACACTAACGACACGTTTAGTTATGATCTCCGTATTATAATTGCACATGGGGCATGCTGAGATATTCTGAGAGGAGAAGAGCACATCTATCGCTCTGGCTAATCCCTGTTTCCCCCGACTCGCTTGAATTTCCCAGCCCCATTTCTTCCTGCATATTTCACGCGTTCTGGCTCCATTGTTTAACCCCAACTGACAGGGTTTTTCTCCGGTCGACGCAAAACCGGTCAGTCTTCCCCGCATTCGCCATGTCTACTGTATACCTGAATGCCTGCTTCTGCTCTTGAGGCCACTTCTAGACATATGGGACCGTCATTCTACATGTTGGAGTGAGGACGAGACAGGTGACTGATAACCATACATCTGTCGTTCCTAATCCGACCGATATTCGATCACATGAACAGAAATAATGAGTGGTCACAATAAGCGTTCGGCTTCTAGTATTGCAGTCAACGTCTCATCCCGTATTATACCACATGCGTTGATACCGAGCATTCGACATAGAGAAAGCTATTGGGGGTTCACGTTGGTGCTGTACAGTACAGTACTAGTACATCGTCCGTGCCTCACTCATACCCTTGCTTTCATCTCAATCTCTCCATTGCGACACTGCCCACGGCAACTCATGCCTGGATGGCTCCTGTAGGTACTTAGTCATCGTAATATAATACGCCTACACTACCTGGGGAATAGCTGCATCATCTCACTTGGACTAACTACTGGTAGATGCTGTAGGGGACGCGCAAATGGTCATTTTATACCCATGGCAAAAACCCATGGGTCGAGAAGTAAGCCCACCCCCGCTAGAGAGAACCGAGTCGATGACCCGCTCGACCCCAGATTTGGACTCGGCCTCAATGGGGAACAAACCCCAGAAAAACGACGGACTTTCCCTCCATCTACCCTTCCCTCTGGGCCAGCACTGCATAGTCGTCTCCCCCTTCTACCTAACATTAGCCCGAGCTTCTTAGTCTTGCTCGCTCGCCATGTGGCCGAGCTGTTCAATTCGCCAGACCAAACGTTTTACCGTCCTAGGTGGCGCCGAAACAGTCCGACGCTCTAGTCTAAGACCTACGTGCGTGCTTTGCGTCTGGTATTAGTTCACACGGTCTATCCAATGCAGGCCGTCCAGGTCTCGCAGGACGGCAGCCTGCAGCTCCAACAGCAACAATCACAATCACAACCACAACAACAACAACATCATCAGAATCGTCATCCACCACAGCCGCAGCACCAAAATCGCCGTTTAGAAGAGCCTCGTCATAATTCGCGAGGTACAGACGCTGGGGCCGGTGTCGGCCCTGGGACTGTGGAACATGATAGCGATGATGGCAACATTCTCATGAGTGCCGACGAAAACGATGGTGAAGAAGACCATGAGAGTCCCGGCGCTCTACGGAATGGGAAACGGAAGAGGCCTATATCAGTCTCGTGAGTCTCATCTCATCATTGCTACGTCACTACAGCCTTCATACACGTCGAATTTTTTTCTCCACGTCTGTTCCCTGATATCCACTGGGGCTTTATGTATCCATTACACTTCTCTCCTTAGCGATGAGCGAACAAACCGTTGATATGAGTTATCTTGTCTAAATTGTCATGGTTTCAATCACCCTTGCATATTTTTGAAGATTTTGCACTAACAAACCCGATCGATCTAAAGCTGCGAGACATGTAAACAGAGAAAGGTTAGTTCACTTTGCTGAGCCACTACTGGGAAGTGCTTCTTTAACCGGGAACGCCACTTCATACATGATTGAAATTTCCTCCATATCTCAGTCCATTCACTAAAGCGATGTAGGTAAAATGTGACCGCGGCCAGCCGTCTTGCGGTTGGTGTCGCCGTAACTCAGTGAGCTGTGAGTATCGTGAACGCAAGAAGCCAGGTCTAAGAGCTGGCTATGGCAGAGAGTTGGAGCAGAGGTTGGACAGGCTCGAGGAGATCCTGCGGTCTCACTCCGAAATCCTGAATACCTCCTTTATGGGCGCCTCTCCTACCCACCACGGCATACCACCTCCAAGCGTACGAAACAGCAACCCCAGTATCCCCAGTGATCATGGCACTCCGCGAGAGCCCGCGTCTCTTTTTCGCCCCAACGAGCCTCTGAGAACTCCCCAGGCCGAGACAGCTCTTTTCATCCAGAAGCCCATCTCCTTCTCCACCGCCCAGGGTCCTGATTTTGGGATCCCACCAACGGCTTCATCTATGCATTCGGTGAATGACGGCTTCTCTGCCCAGATGCAGCCAGCTGGCATATCCCCTCCTGGTCATCTATCTACCTCCCTGCAGACGAGCACTGCCACCCAAGATTATTATGGTCAACCACATCAACAGGCTCTGCCTTCGCCCGGGTTGAGCGTAGCCCAGAGCCAAACCCAAATTTCCTCTGAGCAAGAGCTCCCGCCGTATGATCTTCTGTACGCGCTGGCGGACCTATACTTTAAGCACATCAACACGTGGTGTCCCATACTTCACCGTAAGA
Organism: Xylaria sp. MSU_SB201401; assembly: GCA_002288965.1. NCBI lineage: Eukaryota > Fungi > Ascomycota > Sordariomycetes > Xylariales > Xylariaceae > Xylaria > Xylaria sp. MSU_SB201401. The sequence goes on from NPFG01000275.1 coordinate 16,583, forward strand.
CGACGTTAGATTCCCTCTTCGGGCCATCTACACTGGATGAGGCGGACAGAGTACTGCTGCATGCCATCGTAGCTACTACCCTACGTTTTTCGACAGACGCTAGGCTCACGGAGGAACGAAGACGTCACTACCACGATGTCTCAAAACAAAGGGTTCTCCTGTACGGCCTCGACAATTCATCCGTCAAATCACTCCAGGCGCTCGTAATATTGGCTCTCGACCTATGTGGTAGCAGCAACGGACCACCAGGATGGAACATCATGGCTCTAATCACCCGGTCCGTGGTACAGCTAGGTCTGGCAGTAGAGAGCAATTCGCTCTCCGTCTCGCCTAATTACGCCTCGATCTATACGCTCCGGGCGATGGTGCTCCCGGAGCCCAAAGATTTCATCGAGGAGGAATCAAGACGGCGGTTGTTTTGGATGATATATCTGTTGGACAGATACGCCACGATCGCCACAGCCTTTGACTTCGGCCTCGCGGACAAGGACATCGACCGCACCTTGCCCTGCCGAGACGACCTGTGGATCAAGAACCAGAAGATCGACACGCGGTGGTTCAACTCGGTGCCCAGCGGTGACCAGTCTTCCCTGGACCAACCCGACCACGAGATCAACCGGCCCGAGAACCTAGGCGCCTTCTCCTATTACATCGAGATCCTAGGTATCCTATCCAAGATCCACCAGTTCCTGCGCCGCCCTGTGGACATCGGCGCGCTCAACGACGTCGAGCAGTGGCAGCTGCAGTACAAGGAGCTCGACGCCATGCTCTCGTCGTGGAAATTCGGGCTGCCCGGCGAGTACGGCAACATGGCGAAGCTGTTCCAGCCGGGATGCGGCAAGACGCTCAACGCGGGCTGGGTCATGCTGCACGCGACGTACCACACAGCCGTGATCCGGCTGCACTCGTCGGCGGCGTACCCGACGACGCGCTCCCCCATCTTCACCCCGAGCTACAGCGCGAGCCAGCGGTGTCACGGCGCCGTCGAGAACATCGCCGCGCTCGGCGAGTTCGTCGTGCAGAACGGCATGCTCACGAAACTCGGCCCGCCCTTCGCCTTCACGCTGTGGGTCGCCGCACGCCTCCTGCTCGTGCACGGGTCCACCGTCGAGCATAAGCTCGCGCCGCAGATCGCGTTCCTCGTGGACACGCTGCGCGAGATGGGGAGGCACTGGCCCGTGGCTGCGCGGTACTGCAAGTTGCTCCAGCGCGTGCTCGACGAGCACAGCGACAGCGAGCGCGCCGTGGGGCAGACGGGGGAGCGCGTGACGCCCTCGAGCGTCAAGATCCTCGCCGACATGCGCCGTACGGCGTTCGACCTCGATTTCCTGATAAGCCGGCAGCCGCGGCACATCGTAGGCGGAGGCGGCGGAGGAGGGGCCAATGGCGTAGTGAGCCGCCTGCCGAGCGTGACGCCCGCGAGAACACCTGCGCCGAACGAGCTGGAGTATCTTGATGTCTTCGACTTCTTCAATGTACCCCGGCTACCGATGAGTCACGAGAACTCGGCCGGGCCGCCGGGAAGTAATGGCAATGATAATAGTAATAATGCTATGAAAATAGATGGGCCGCAGGGGGCCAACTCGGAAACGAGTGGGGGCATGAATGGTGTTGCGAACGAATTTAATATCACGAACTTTATGATGGATGCTAATAGCGATTGGCTTTTCAAGGCGACTCCTTGAAAATCAAAGCGACCAGGCGGAGTTGGGGGAGAGACGGTTGTATATTAAAGCTATTTATTTATTTATACCAGGGGTGGTCATGGTACATACTATCGTATATTGGACACTATTCGATGATGGTTATGGGAGAAAGAATATGACGAGGAAAAGGGTTTGGGGATGAGGATGAAAGGATGGAGCAATGGATGGCTATGTCAGATAAGGTAGACGCTAAATACTGACACGCAATAATATGCTATCTAATTATGTCTTGACAGATACTTCGAACGAGAAAATCGTGTAACTATAAATGCACTCTGACTAGTTGCTGGCGTGCCCAAGGCTGTAATACACATCGTGGGGTTCACCGGGAAAGCCAACGTTCGTTCACATTTTTGTCAGTGTTTCGTAATATGTCGCAGCTCGTATGGCAAGGAGGTAGATAGACAGCGTTTGGCGTATCATGCTCTAGTCATGGTTGAATTTACACTTTACGTTTAGACCGCACCTAACAATTGCCGAGGTGAATCGGGTAAGTCGTTGAGCTATCCAGATGAAGACGGTGAGTGAGCGATCAAGGCATCCCCACAAATATCATGACGCTGAGAATCCCCCATCGAGATCGCCCGCTTCCACACTGAGATGCTCGCTTGGGAAGTGCGCGTCATAAATCAATGTTTATCGTAATGTCTATTGTACGGAACGGGATTGTCTTTCCCCATAGGCCAATTGCAATCAAGATATGAGGCCGCCATGATGGGTATATAAGGCGGTCTCTACATAAAGCCGCGACCTCAATTAACATGCGCTTCTTCAATAGCTAAGACCAGTCATAATTAGTATTCATATCATTCCAAATGTCGATGTCACAAGCAGCGAGCGTGGTCGAGAAGGTCCTCGGCGGTCACGACGACAACGCCATCACTGCGCAAGACGTAACGTCGTACGGCGGACCAGATGCCAGTGGCGAGACCATGAAGGCCCTGTGCTGGATGGGCAAGAACACCGTCCAAGTGCGCGTTGTCGCGCGGCCCAAGATCCGCGAGTCGACGGATGTGATACTCAAGGTCACGGGTAGCACGGTGTGCGGGAGTGACGTGCATTTACTCCATGGTGAGTGAAGCGAACGAGAATAATCGCCACCCATTCGATTCGATTCAGATTGAATCTCGGTTGCTAATACCTAGTGCACAGGTTGGATAGTACAGCTCAACAAGGGCGACATTCTGGGCCACGAGTTCTGCGGTATTGTTGATGAGGTCGGATCCGCCGTGAAGAAGGTCCAGAAGGGCAAGCGCTACGTCGCGTCGTTCCAGATCGCGTGCGGCGACTGTTACTACTGCAAGCAGAAGCTGTCGTCGCAGTGCGAGAAGACGAATGCGAACTCGACACAGCGGGCTAGTAAGTCTATTCCTCATCCACTCTCAAGATTCAAGCAAGCAAAACGGGGATTAGGAATACCAGTTGGCTAACTTTCTTGCGTCGCAAAAAAGTGTACGGCGGACGGACGGCCGGCATGTTCGGCTACAGCCACTTCACGGGTGGTTTCGCGGGCGGCCAAGCCGAGTATGTGCGCGTGCCCCTCGGCGACGTCAACCTCCTCGAGATCCCCGAGGGCGTGCCCGACGAGAAGGCGCTGTACCTGTCCGACGTGCTCGCCACAAGCTACAACGCCGTCCACGACACGGCCGTGCACCCGGACGACAACGTCGCCGTCTTCGGCGCGGGCCCCGTCGGGCAGATGGCCGGCGTCTTCGCCGCCGCCGCTAGCGCCACCAAGGTCATATTCGTCGACACCGAGCCGCGCCTGTCCTTCGTCAAGGCGCGCTGGCCCGCCCAGCACGCCGATAAGCTCGTGCTCGTGGATTACAAGAAGCTCTCCTTTGGCATCACGAATAAGGAGACGGTGGTCTCGAAGCTTAAGCAGCTGTGCGGTGGGCGGGGCCCGGACGTGGCGCTTGAAGTGAGTTCTGATACTACTATGTGATTCCTTTGTTTATCTTTCTGAAACTATCGGATCATGTTTCGCTAATGCTATTTTGTTTCAAGTGTGTCGCTGGAGAATACGCCAAGGGCTGGATGCATTGGCTCGAGATGATGCTCGGCGCCGAGACGGACACGAGCGAAATCATCAACGAGATGATTGAGGGCGTGCGGAACTTTGGACGTTGTGGTATCACCGGAGTATATGTTGGTTACGTAAGTTCAAACCTCTACCCGGACAAAAATGGTAGGAGAAGAGAACTTGTTCACTGTACTAATAATCCTGTGCTTCTAGACCAACCACTTCAACATCGGCTCCCTGATGGAAAGGGGAGTTCGCCTCATCGGAAATGGACAGGCCCCCGTTCACAAGTACTGGGAAGAACTCCTCCAACAGATCCAGAAGGGCGACCTCAACCCGCTGCAGATGATCTCGCACCGTGTGCGCTTGGAGGATGTCGACAAGGTCTACTACAAGTTTGAGAAGAAGGAGGATGCTATGCAGAAAGTCTTTGTTGAGACCAAGTTCTCCCTGCCTGCGTGTGCAGGAAGCCCCGTGCTGACCACGTATTAACGGAGTGTGTGTGTGTTTACAAATTGGCGGTCAGAGATGAGAGATGAGAGATGAGAGATGACGAGATGTGATGATATCGCTGTGTGAATATTTGAGCTGTATATCTGTAGTACGAAGATCCTGTAATATTATACGTTGGTATAAATTGATTACACTTGCACTTTACATGAAACCAAGTATATCAGCATGTCCAAAAGAGGGCACAGTCATAAGTTATGGCAAGCGGATAGACTTAGGCAATGCCATCATCCGTATGCGGGACGCTGTCTGTAGATGCGTTGGGACCTCTCTGAGAGGTTGGCACAGACAGGATGGTATCAGATATATCAAATATCGAGTTCCAAAATAGGTAGATCGAAGCCAACAGAAAATGGCTCTTATTGATGGGCTGGGACCCGCGAGGCGTTAGAAGTGGCAGCTACCAGCTACGCCTTACATTTAATTGCGAAGACGTGATCCAAGAAACTATCACCTACGGATTAGGACAACGTCTACAGGCACTATCTGAAGCATTCCTGATGATGTGAGTTTTATATCTGGTCCAATGCCGCCTAGTGCTTCGTTTTACAATTCTAGTTTGAAGAATGTCCTCCTAGGATTGGCGTGCACATTTGATCAGTTGATCAATCTCGTTTTTCTGAGGCAGGCGGTTTTTGATCAGATATTTCAGCTCCGGATGCGGGATATCATATACCGATATACCGATATACCGACGAGTGAGCTGTCTGCTCTAGTATTGCTATGGCGATCAATCGCTTGTTTTGACTTATTGGGACTAATGTCTCGGTTCTAAATCTAAGCAGCTCTGTGTTATGACCTCGCGCATATATCCCACAGTGGAGGGGCTAGCGGTAATATCCCAGTGCTCTTCTACTCAATAACATTTCCGAATGTTGGGAGAGAAAGAACGCCTAGGTTCAATGTAGCCTGGAGTTGGGCTTCTGCGCCTTCTTCTGAAGCCATAAATAGCCTACATATTATTATCCTACCTCTGTCAGGTATGGCCTAAGGTAAGTGACAGGAATAATACTGAGTAGAAATGATTCGCACAGCAATAGAAACAATATGGATTAGCTCCTCTAGAATACAGTCACGTTCCTTTAAGCTAACGACGTAGTCGATACGGACCACTCGGTGTCATTGGTGGAGTGAAGGTTCTGTTTCGATGTCCGACTTCTAGCCACGATGCTTGAATGCTACGAGAGGTGGCATAGCGGGGTTGACTCGGAAGCAGGAGGTGGCGCGGCGCAGCGTAATACATCCTTTCTAGGATCGCAAGCTATGCGGTCACTTATATTGGCCACGACTCCCAATATAATTGATGCAGGGATCACGTCGCACCCTCGGATGATGATTACCAGGTCGGTTGATATTGAAGTGATCCGATCAAGATGGGGGATCTTCAATATAAGCTTAGGTATCTACGGATGAAAGCCAATATCCAGCCCCAAGGACGACAGCAATCCTACTAGGGGGCCGGCGTGCCGTATTCATAAAACGCCACATCGGAATCAATGAGCGAGTGACTGAATGAGAAAGGGGGATTTGAACTTGTTACACCATATGAACGGAATCACCCGGCCTTATTAAGTAGCGGTGAGATAACGATATTCATCCTATGGGAGGCTACACCTAACGATCGTATCGCGGGATCTTGCAGTCGTCTCGTGGCAACTTGGTGTGGGAGCGGCATTCACGATACGGTAACTTGTGTTGTAGGTAAATAGCATACGGAAGCGGGCTAGGATTAGGGGCATGCTTACAGTAGCCTAGACCTGGTAAATAATGAAAGAGGTGAAACTGATAATTCTAAGAGAGAGCGTATGAGTTAGAGACAGAGACAGAGACAGAGATAAAGAGATGGGTCTATACTCCCGGGTAAAATCGCCTTGATTAACCTAGTGTAATATGAATTCGTGCGTAGTAGTAGTGTGTAAGAACCCCTGAGGGAATCCTGGGCGTTGAGATTGCGTAGGGTCTTCCAGGTCTTGTGGCTGTACATCTGAAACCATTATGACTTCCCGATCGGGTAACAGACCCCATTCATTAGTGTACGGGTATCTGGCCCGTTAGTAAAGGCGCTCTTTTTTCGTTAAAAATATTTCGTTGCTTTCGGTATGGGTAGCGAATAGCCTCGGCCTTAAATCTGCAGAGGAGCAGCGTTTATCGTTAGGGCAACAAAGAGAAAACCGCTTAGTATACAGACGGGACAGGCGGCGGAATTATTCCTGCGTCTGCCATCTAGATACTCTGATTGTGAAATTTTTGTGTTCGGTCTGAAAATGAGAGTGCGTGCGAGGCTGAGACAAAATGACGCAACTTTTCCCGGTTTACACTAACTGTACGTTGGGGGCCAAAGCGGCGCTTACACAGGCACGCAAAAGAGGTCCGACGAACCTCTGTGATTATCACCTGCCGGATTTCCTTACAGTACTGCAAGTAGATAGATCTGTTCACATAAGTAATGGCTGTAAGGTATGGTAGAATGAAGATGTGACTGGTGTCATCGCATGCGCGCGGGATTCGCATGTAACAGCGCCTCTAGCGCATCCCACCAATTACGAAAACCCCTTCGCTGAGCGAGCCACTTTTGCTGAGGCAGCCAGATGGGGGGACATTATGCGAAGGTTAGTATGCGTAGTACGTGACGACGACTGATCGCAACAACCTCGCTGATCGATTTGATGCTGCTGAACTGCACACGGAAAGCGTATATCTAGGTGACTGGCAGTCAGAAGCTGTATTCATCTCGTGTTCTCGTCATTTTTCGTAGGGGTAATAACAAATTTTCGCGTCTACATTCTGAGTAGTAATAAGCCAAGTGTTGAAGTGTCTGCCAAGCGGTGCGGGCATCGAATTAGGTTCAATGAGCTGAGTTCAACGGTTCTCAAAGGGTCCATCCTTGCGCTGATCTCCGGCGTACTAGTCTATTTATACGTCTGTACTGTAGCCAAAGCTGGTACATCGTGTGTCGTGCTGTAGTGTACCGTAGTGAGCGTACATACACTTCGGCTTTCAACGGTAGCTCAATGAGTATATACTTAAGTAGTTAACAAGGTATAGCTAGAGTACAGTTAGCCTACAGATATAAACTACTTGCTCAGTAAGGTTATGGGGAAATGGGTGTAGTACTAGAGAACAGTGAAAAGGACAGTGGCTAGTAGGATAGTCAGTCAGGGGTCTCTAATAGAACCTGTCGTCCCATCCTGAAGGAGGGTTTTTTGTGTTGGGCTTTTCCGCTCTCCAAGAAGCTACCTACTGCAATCGGACGACAAAAAGGAGATATCTACCACGACAGATGATCAGCATTATAACCTCAATACGGTCGAGTTTGCTCAAGATGGTTGAACCATTCTCATGTTTGATCTCTTTAGTATCCTGCCAATAGGGCATCGGGAAGAGGGGTTGCCGGGAATTTTTCAATTGCGTACTGAGCAAATAACGGAGCAGAGATGGAGGCAGAGCGGAGGGACGTCGACGAGCTGGAGCACACGGGGGCGCTATTGGACTTCCTGGGCAGGCTAAGACCGCTCGCCTAGACTAGCCTTCTTTTCTCCATGTGAAACATGAAGCCTGTCTGCTTGATGAGGTCTGGTTGGCCTGTCTCTTCCAGCTGCCAGGGTTTAGCGCCACAAGCGAGGCACTAGCAGCTAGCGTCGACCCCTACCACTAAGACGGAAGCATGGCGTCTTTTCCTCCATATGATACATGGAATAGAGACAGACGCCATCGTGCAGACAATGCTTGCTTGCTTGCTTGCATACCGCCAGCGTGGAAGCATATCCCATTCATGTCCCCGAAACCGTTGAACAACCATAATCAGCCGTATCCGAGTCTATACCAGGTAGATACGTGCTCATATATGCCTTCCTGCTTTGGACTTCAAAGGGAGCTGGAGGAGATGGAATGTGTTAGGTAGGTACTAGGTAGTTGGTGTAGATGAAGTTCCTATCATGAGGTACCTACCCAACAGAAAAGAGCTAGGTGTACAACAAGTAGTCACGGGGATAATACTCGGAATGGTACATGTACGCACAAGTAACGGGCTGACCTCATGCAGGTACACTCCTTCGGAAGTACTGCAGGTACGTTCTCTACTGTAGTGCGATTGTACACTTGCACTGCAACAGTTACAGCAGATACACCCATCCTGCAACAGTCAGACCAGGGCGTTGCAACTCGAGTTAGGGTAGGTAGGTACAGCCTACAGTACCTACTTGAATGTACCTTCCTACATCATGTTGAGTCTCCTTCACTTGGAAGGGGTGGAATGGGGATGGCCTCTTACCTAAGGTAGGTACTACCAGCCTGGGAACAGAACCCGGGGGTAGAACAACTTCGTCTCCTCTTCCCACTTATCCCTCCTCCTCCCCCAGGGTCCCTTCACCTCCCCTACCTACCTCCTACCTTACCTTCACCTCTAGGCGTCGTGTGCATCATCGACCGTGTTGTCGTCGTTGTCGTCGTCGTCAGCTTCATCTAACCCGTTGTCTCAGTACGGCCTTCTTCTCCAATTCTTGTCACTCATTTAGACCTTGATTGTCCTTCTCTTGCTGGTGCACTACGTGACACCCTTTTTCGCTCATTGATACACGTACGACCTCACAATTACACCCAAAGGAATTCCTAAGGAGCATATTACTACTTTCCACAATCACCCACAAGATCTCTCAAGTAGTAGATCTTTATCCGCTCAGAGCCTCTCACACGTTCGTTCCTTTTAGTTACGGCCTTTGTCATCGTTGGTCTTCCGGTCAAGTCAACATTCAACTCTTTTGCGTAGCCGTTTGATACGCACAATCAGTCTACTTTGCAAGGGGACAAACTGCTTCTACAGTGGAGTAGTATATACGTGAACTGACTGCGTCGTTTGACTATTGGTCTCGGGCTACTAGTAGTGACACTGCGAGGGATTTGCAACTTGTGTGTTGTGTCCCTGGAAGAAACGAACTCGGAGGAGCACCTGCAACAGAAATATCCGTGCGGAACACAGGTGACGTCGCACAGCCCAGGGAGGGGACGTACACGTACAATACCCAACTGGAAGCTATAAAGTGGCACTGTTTTGAGGACCACCAACAACGTGGGACAACAGTCGCAAACATTCTAATTCGGCTGTCCTCCCGAAACGTGTCTGACAGGTGTCGATCGACCTTGGCTTGATCTACCTACTTGATCTACTGCGACCAATTCGACCTTTCGGATACCTTCGTCCGTGCTGCATTCCTCTCACATCACACTACGATGGGCAGCTTGGCGCACCTCTGATAATCATCATTCTCAAGCTACGCGCTCAGTTGTCTTCGTTACTATTATTTTGTTTCGATTCGTCAAGGCCGGCTAGTTCGACCCTTCTTATTCTAGATACCCTCTTCTCTTCGACCTACATTGTCTTCTCACTCACTCGATATACCAACCCCTCGTATCAAGTCTACATCATCATGATGTTAAAGCAGGCTACTGCGGTTGTGCTTGTTGCCGTCTTGGGTCTAGCCAGCGCCCAGACACCCTCTGTCTGCTCGGTAAGTTTGTAACAGTTGCCCCAATTCTTCTTATTACTAGAGCCTCAGCGGCAGATACTTAGCGCCGAGATTACTGACCGGAAACCCTGTACAGACTGGTTGTGTCAATGGCGTGTTTGTGAATTCAGCAAATATTGGGTGTGCGAATGGAGACACTCTATGCGTCTGTGGCAAGGTCGACTTATACAATGATGGCATTCAAGATTGCATTTCTCAAGCATGTGCTGCTGATGGACCTGAAGTCCAAATCCCCCTTGCTGAAGCTTATGCAGTACAGATCTGTGCCAGTGAGTAGTTTATTCAGCGTTTACGTTATTTTTTAAACCCGGTATACGGATTCCCATCTAACTGATTGTTCATCCTTAGGCGCATCGGCTAGTAGTGCACCACCCGCTCCTACTACTACCTCGGCTGCGGCAGAAACGCCTGAGCCTCAGCCTACAACTACTGAAGCAGCGCCAGCCATCACTTCATCAGCTGCTGTCGAATCTACTACGACTTCGGAATCTAGTGTAGAGTCTGCGTCGCAGAGTACTACTGCAACTCCGGAAGAAACCAGTACAACTTCGTCAGCATCTGAGAAGGAGACCACAACTACCAGCGCAAGCAGTGCCGTATCGAATGAGGTCGTACCCACCAGCTCGGCATCTACTACGGGATCAGCTGTTTCCGAATCTTCGCCGTCGACTACTTCTAGCTCTTCGGAATCAGCCGCCACCTCAAGTACCTCAAGCGAATCAAGCAACAAAACTGAAGAAACTACTGGGCTTTCAACAGCAGTAAAAGCTGGAATTGGTGCAGGTGTAGGAGCAGCCGTCTTGGCAGCCATCATCATCGCAGTTTGTGTCTGTTTACGGCGCCGACAACGGAATAATATGAATAACCGTGTTCGCAACTACAAGATTTCCGAACCAATGGCTGTAGCAAACAGTCAATACGGCCAGGAGGTCCGCAGAGCTGAAGCCGGTTTGCCGAAGCCAATAGTCACAAATTGGCCACTGCGTCCAGATTCGACTGGCATGGCCACCTCCCCGACTTCTGTTTATTCGAACGGTTCAGATCTCGAGTCCCATGCAAGACGCTATGAGGACATGATGCCTCGAACTCAGCCTCGAACCATGATTTAAATAGCCAGCTGCTTATTCGGATCCGGTTTGACATACATAACCCTTTGATGGGAGAAATGGGCCGTTTTGGTGTGAATTTGTGATGAATGGCTATAATCAAAAGGCCCACATGACATGTAGCTAGGTATGCCGCTATTAGAGCAACACTGAAATGCGATGACCATCTTGAACACTATGATAATGCTTCGTATGAATGCCATATATTCGGGGTCTAATAAGGCATTAAGTAACAAACCAGCAGGGCCCAACTAACATATAATCCGAGTATAACCAGCTTATGATCAAGATTAGGTCGTGGAAACAGGGGGTTGAGTCCCAAGTGAAGATGGAAGGCTTCGCGAGTTGGTGGGAATTCCGCTTTTAGCCTCAAGGGCGCGGAAAGAGGGGGTTTGATTATACGAAAGCGGTGATATATATGTAGGGTTTAAACTATATTCAACTTATTCCTATCTGTAACATGTCTTCTTATACGACGCAGTGTTTTTTCGTGGATTATCTCGAGACGTAAATGGGCTTCGAGCTGAGTGGCTGCTTAGATGCATGTGTGTGAGCACGGTTACTTATTCTGCATGAAGAGGTCGGATCTTACGAGCCGATTCGTACATATGTCCAGGGTGTTTTATTAAATGAACAGATATACGGGCAATTGAACAGATTGGTAAATCATCCATTCATATATCTGGAGTCTACGGTGGCCTTGGGATACTGGGTACAGCGGGTGCGAAGGGGCGCTGTGATAATGGCTTGATTTGTTCTGTTGTTTGGTAGAGAGGTGGAAGAGGTGGAAGGTATCGATCACCGTGTATGTGGCCTTTGTGGGGATTTGTTTTGGGAGAGTACGTATTGATCTATCTGCCTAGTTCTGATGATTGTGAGAGAAGGATTGGCATGTACGTATGTATTATAGGCACGTGCGGTTGGGGGCTACGTAGTATAGTGTGGTGGGATCGTGATATGAGGTTGGATTCTGTCGATTTCATTGGTGTGGCTAGTCTCCGCGTTTCGCCGCCTCTTGCACTGCTTTTTTAGCCCTCTCCAGGTCGCGTTATCTGGACCATTGAGTACCTTTAGGGAGTCGAGAATGGAGCGTTAAAAACCAGTATAGAAATCAATAAGGTCCAGTCGAGCTTGATTATCAACGACATTCATTCAATCGAAAGGATATGTAATATTCTACACACATGTACATGTACAAGACTAAGTAGGTGCCTTCAACCGGTTCATATCATCTGGCACGGTAGGTGGGCAGTTCATAGGAATCCCATCCTCATCGCGCAGAGAAATCTCTTTTCGAATGTCGTTACCAAGAGTAGTACTGTCTCTGTGCCGTAACGGGGCGGTTGGGTAGATGAACCCAAGGGGCCTTCTTGGCCTCTTTGGCTACTCTCTCTTCATGTTGCCGTATTCTCGTTTTCTCCTCTTTCAACACCATGTTGATCACTGAAACGGAAGGGTCAGCCGATGATGCATGTCGTGCATGCCCTAGAAGACATAAGGCTAGAGAAAGGAAGATGTTACTCACTGGTAGTCGGCTTCCACATCCTCGACATGCGTCCTCTGGAGTGGTACTGTATCCGCATGCCGCGCTTTTGGCCCTTAGTAACCCATGACTCGTCGACGTAGAGCCGCGTGGGATCCTGGACTTCTATCGTGTTCCCGTCCTTCGTCTTTATCTTTCGTGATGTCATGGCTTCGCCGCTGTGCGCGCCGAGTCCCATGCCGCGCTTGGCAATAGCCTCTGCCCGCGCCTCTTCAAGCTGATAGAGGACTTCCCTCGCCATCCTCTTCTTGCTGAAGCGCATCTGCGTGATGGCGTCCTCGACCGTCTTCCCTACGATCTGGTGCGACAGGTGGACCAGCTTCTTCGTGCTCGTGGGGAGCTGGAGACTAACGCTTCTGAGCTCCTTCTCGGTGGCCTTGATCTGCTCCTTCCTGGACATCTTCCCGTTGGCGCGGACCATCTGCATGATCTTCTTCCGCTGATACCGCACCCTCCACCTCGGGTCAGGATCGAGGGCCATCTCCATATGCTCTCTCATCTTGCTGTAGGCGAGATTCGAGGTGTCGGCGGCCGCCTCCTTCCCTGTCTTGGGTTTCTTGATTTCTTCGTCGAAGATGGTCGAGCCCTGGGTCCGGTCCGCGATACTGAGGGCTAACTTCCTCTCCTTCTCGCGTTTGGCCAGCTCTCGCGCGAGCGGGGTATCGGCTTCCGAGGTCTGCTTCTTCTTCTCGCCGAAGAGGCCCGAAAACCAGCCGGCATTTCGACGTTGTGTTCGGGGGAGGAGATACTGGAGGTGTAGGGATGGCTTGGCTATGCTGGCACGAGCTGTTGAAGTGAGGATTGATTGATTAGTAGACGTGCTATGTGAGGACCGGGTAAGAAGAGGGTAAGTCAATTCGTACCAGCATTTACAGCCTGCCGAGCCGGCAAGTGTAGACTCATGATTTGTGCTGCTGCTCTTGTGCTAGACAAGCAGCTCTTCCGCTACACATGGAGATATGCAGCAGATCCAAGGAAAAGTCTCGATTGGTCCCTGGGCGCAATTGAGCTGGGCTACGGTACATTGGTACATCACGCGTTCTGCTTTCCTCCGAGGATGGCCCGGCTACCTACTATAGTATTTTAATGAAGTACCTAAGTAGATGGCACTAAGCCTCAGCTACTCAGTAGTAGAGTCCAGACGGCTACATCTATGGATGTACCTACCCCACCTGCTTGTGGCTTGTGTGGTTCAGTATGGTACGACCTCTCCCACTGTGAGAGACGCCTGCGCCACGTGACTCAATTGCTTGAAGGGAGGAAGCTTGCTCCAGCTCTAACTCGCGCGAATAATGAGAGCTCCATTTTCAATCCCGAATCGTTCCACCAAAACCATCAGCCCGGCCTACCACATCTCCTCCCTCTCGAGCTTCCGTCGACATCACTACTACCACACTACCACCACCACAACCACACGCCGGAAGCTTTTGTCACAATGGCCGTCAAGCCTATCACTGGTGTAAGTACTCGCCGAAACCCAATTGCCCATATGCATTCCTGCCCCTCGACAGTCGTGGCTATGCCTTGCTTCCTTTCTGCCGATGACGCTGACCTCTGTTCTAGATGCTCAAACGGGGCCTCGTCACCGACTTGGCCCTCGCTCTCGGTTCGTCTCGACCTGTGTCTGCCCCAATCACTTCGAGGTGATTATCTTAACGACTCTGAACGAAACTAACATGGCGCGAAAGGTATCGGAATGACAATGGGCAGCGCTTACTGGTACGAAACCACCCACCGAGAATGGCCGACGGACTAGACTCGATATCAACAGGGCCGTCATACGGATGCTAACTTCTTACAAGGTACGGATACCACATGCCTCGCACCCACGCCCGAGACAACTTCTACAAGCAATTGGAGGCCGAGCGCGCGGCGAGGACGGGTTAAAATGGGTGGAATTATCGAAGATGTAAGGACGACACCGGATTGGATAACCCATCCCATGCGCAACGAAGGGGGAGAGGACTAGACACATAGACGAGAGCGGCAACATCAACACACGTTTTCTGTGTACGGCGGCGGCAGAGTGAGAGGCGGGCGAGGGAGGATGGGTTCCGATGACGCAAGAAAAGCATATACGAGAAACAGGTGTATTGTATTATACGATTCTCTTTCACCGAGCTTCTAAAATCGAACTTCACCTCACCTAAAATGCACGTTGACTTTCAACGCATGTGATAGGAAAGTTACTCTAGCAGGGAACCTATCGTGCATTAGCTGCGATTATGGACGGATGGTGTTCACCAACGTCTATCGCATTCCATGATTATCCCTTCTAACTAATGATGCACTGGGTTGTTGTGGGCTGCATGCTTTATTCGAGCACCGCGGAAATATGAGCAGGCTTCAAATGTCACTGGGCTTGTTTGGTTTTTATAAACCCGCGTGTTCGGACTAAGTAATGTCGTTTAGTTAAGTAATGTGATGACCTTCTGAATTTGTATCGATATAAGGGGGCCTGACAAAAGCCGACGTCCTCATGTATTCCAAGCATACCTGAGAATAATAAGAAATCAGCTGTGTTTGCGAAGGCGTAATAAGGCATCAGTCGTAACTAAGATGGGTGTGCCCATGATCATAATTCTCTAGATCTCGGAAAGGCTAGTAGTACAAGTCCGCCGATGATATATAACACATTCGTTCCACAGTAAATGTCGTGGTTGTAATTTCTCCTTCCCTGGATCCGTATCTCATCGACATCCAGTCATCAGAACAGCAATTGACTCAGGCCCCACCACGCCTGTCTCCAAGACTCGTCTCCTGAGGCTGCTGCTTATTATTCACCAGATCCGAAGACGACGTCCTCCCTTCCCACATCGTAGTCTCAACCATGAAATGTCCCTTTCGGTCCTGACACCTATCATCATACACCAAGATTAGCAAATTTCCCACATCTCATCATCAGTCGAAAATTTACATCACTTTTTCACCCCCGACGACTTGACTTAGTAGTAGGTATATACATACCGACGGAACCAGCGCTGTACGGGCCAGCACCGCACGGGGCTGTTGGCCAGGTCGGGCCGATCGATCTGGCAGTCGTACTGCGTCATCGCGAGCAGCTCGCAGGCCGAGAGGTCGATCCGGCCGCCCTTGCGCCGTTTCCCTTGGTCGTCGATCTGGATCTCGGCGGGCAAGTTGGAGGCTGGGAAGACGCGGCACGGGGGTGTCATTTTCTTTTCTTATCTTCTTACTGTCTTTTTGCTTTCTTTGTTGGGGCCATACACGGATCGACCCGCGCATAGGTATCTAGGGGAGAGTGATATATATCTACGGTTGGCAGATAACGGATTGATTGACTCACTACCGGCTATCTATCGCCAAAGGCTTGCGGTCATGTATGGGATGGATCCAGCGGGTGCGAGACACGTGGGTGCTAAGTTGCTCGGGGAGGTGGAGGAGGGAAGTCTGGAAGAGGTATGTTGATATCTGTCTATTCTTTTTTGCCTCGCAAATGCACCGACGGATAGTTGCTTTACCAGAGAGGCTGATGAGGAACGGGTGTTTGTTTTATTGGTTTATTCGTGCTTGGGCGTTGCGCAACTTGCTTACACACATTATCCCGTCTCACAACCCATCCCACTCAATTGAGGCTTCTCATCAAGCTTGCCTTATCTTATCGCCACCCTGTCACATCTCATCCATCTTACGATGAAGCATCACACATCCATCTCACTAACACGAATTTCATTTACCATGGCTATTGTACGCTTATATAGTGAAAGGGAAGAGCAGAAGAGGAAGCGCAATATTAGTAATGAGACACTAATTTATGACAGTTATTGAATTCCCTTCGTGCGATTTTCACAGACCACGACGCATCACGTCACCACCAAAATGCACATGCACACCAACCGGACATCCCCATACCCGATCTATCGGCACTGATACACCGGCACCACCGCGCAACGCAATCGGCGCCGTCCCCGCTCGTCTCCGTCGGCGGGCGGTATCTGCCATTCCTGTACCACTTCATCTCGACATTAATCGCGCCGCCGCACAACTTCGCCGTCGTCGTCGTCGATGCAGAGGGCAAGTTCGACGTGACGCGGCTCGTTGAGTCTGGTGCATCACCTACCTCGTCGACTGCTGTTGCTCCTAGTACTACTGCTACCACTACCACAGAGAAGGAGACACGTAGTGGTCTTCCGGCATCGCCCACGGACCTGTCACACGTGTACATCTACCGGCCGCGCAGTCGTGCACGGGAACACGTTGATGAGGTCCTCGCGGGCATCGATGAGTACATGGTGTACGGAGACCACGCGAGCCGGGGACGGAGGTGGTGGGGCACGGTGGTGGTTGGCGGGACCGGGGGCGATATTAATGCGGGCTGGAAGGGGTGGCTCAGGGCGGAACGGGAGAGCGTGCCTGGGTTTACGCTAGGGATGAGTGTTGAGGAGGCGCTGAGGGAACGTGGGAGGAGACATGAGGTTGTTGAACGGGCAGGCTGGATGGCGGCGTCGCCTTGGGGGGAGTATGTTTGGAAGGGAGGAGGGTAGTCTGGTGGGGCTGGGTGGGAGTGCGGGCAAAACCTATTTTTTTGTGATGTGACTCGGACTATATTAGGTACCTACTTAACTTACCTACAATACATTATTTTATTGTTTTTCAAGAATAAGAGACTGTGCCTGGTGGTATCAGAGTAGAACGGTGCCTAGAGATATTGCGGACGTGTAAGTAGGCAAGATCGACCCCGTGGGGCAAGCGCTGGGCCTGGGCAGGTACCGGCGGCCAACTGTCCCGGTGCGGCTCGCTGCTCCCTCCCCACCTGCCTTTCAAGTAAAATCCACAAAATCCACAAAATCCACAAAATCCACTCGGGCAGGGACCCCTACGTCCTACGTAGATGAGGTACAACAGGGAGCGCCCAGACTTCCTCTCGCGACAAACAACAACAACAACAACAACAACAACAACAACAACGACAAACAACAATCCTGACTCGACTCTCTCGACCGACTCACCCACCCATCAGCCCCGACGGTACAAAGACTACCAGTACAGTACTGCATGGCGACAAGTTCTAGGTAGCTGCTACCGCACCATACACGACACCATATACTGAGTAGGATACAATATAAGAGATCATACGGGAGGCGTGGCCTGGTCTCTTGACCACCATGGCCGCCGTCTCACCGTTCGGCATCTTGAAGCCACCGAAGCGGAACAAGAGCAACCAACCATTACAACCACCAAACCAGCAACCCTACTATAGCCAATTCGCCCTCCAAATAAATCCGCAACCTCAGCCTCTTCCTCCGTCCGTCCCACGCCCAATACAACATCACCAACATCACCAACATCACCAACATTACCAACAGGGACCTCATTATCAACACCCTCAACCACATGGCCGCCCTCCCACCGTCCCCCCGGCTGCCAATTATGCCCCCAATGGCGCCATACATCCTCACTTCCAGTCGCAACCTCAGTCACCCGCTCTCAATGGCCTTCATACCGGTCCTCACCAACCTCAACACCCTCAGACCATGGCTCCCATACCCGTCGCGAGTGTAAATACGAGTCCCGCGAATCCATCTGCCGTACTAACAGCCCCGCCCGCTCCAACATCTGCCATAGATGCGTCGGAATCCCAGCCGTGTCGCCGTACTGCTGCTAGCCGTCCACACAAACGTCGCCGTAGTACCGATAACGACGTCGAGCCTGCTCCCTCTCCGCCCGCCCCTGTCGTTCCACGCGTGCCTCCGCGCCCGCGCACGCCTCATCCGTTTAACAGGGGACCTTACAACACTCTCGAAGATGCCATCTTCTCGCTGCAGCTTCACGTCTTCACCTCGGGCTACGGCGTGTCGCAGAAGCGCACCGTCAAGGAGAAGCTGGCTTCGGGCAAATACGACCCCAACGGTGATGTCATCCGCAAGGACTTTGCCTGCGACAAGGGTGGTAACGAGTTTGTATCGCAATCGCGCGGGGCGCGTCGTCGCGAGTCTAAAAAGTGCGGTTGTCCCTGGAAGGCCGCCATCCGTCGCTTACGGCGCGAGGGCGATCGCTGGTTCATTGAGATCCTCGACAACCAGCACAACCACCCCATCACCTCGCCCGACGAGATGCATACCCTCGCCTCGTATCGTCGTTGGCAACGCGATAATAACGCTGGTATCCGAAGCGCCATTGATCGTCTCGCTCGCGCTGCTGCCATGCCGGCGCGCGACATCGCTGCCTATCTCAGGGGCGACGTCCAGGATGACGACCTCGATCGCATAGACACGCAGATCCTGCGCGCACTCAGTATGAACGACAAGGATCTTCCTGGCAGCGAGAAAGAGGGAGGTTCTATTGTATTTGAGATAGTGGCGAGACGGCCTGTCATTATTCTCCAAGACAATGACAAGACGTCTCCCGCAAGAATCACCAAGGGCGACTCGAACAATACATCGAATGCGCCACCTGCGCCAATGAACGAAAACAGCGCCTTACTAAATAAGACAAACATACCTACGACTACGACCGCTCCGCTCAATGGATCACCTACCAGCTATCGCCAAACAGCTCCCAGCAACTTCACTAACCACTCACCTAATCCTCCCCCGGCGTCTCCACCACCCGAGACCGGAGTAGATGGGGTGACGGGATAGGCAATCGGAGTATCTAGCTATCTCCAGCATGCTCGATTATATGATATGACGGTCGACACGGGATGGCACGGCGTCTGCATAGAGGGGAACAGGGAGATTACGACGGCGCAAGGGCTCAGCATGATTTGCTCATCATATATACCCCGCGTACAAGCATGCATGCATTGGCTTTTACACTTTTCAATTTGCAATTTCACACATATACCACATGAAGAGGCGCTTAATCACCTGATATGAGGGTTGTTGTCGGCTTGAGTTTTCTGATTTCTTGGAGCACACTGACAGAGGCGCATGGGGGAAAAGACAAGGTCACGATGGTTGGGCAGGGCTGGGCAGGGCTAAACTTCGAGAAAAAGGAAGGGTTTTTTCTTCTAGGGCTGGGGATGGAAACTTGATGTCAGACATACGGTTTATGGTTCCGGCGTGAACGCGGTATGGTAGAGCATTGGCGCAAAATGGGATAATGGGAATCATACGCTAGGAATCCGGGTTGATCTATATCGGGGCTGGGGGTTATGGATATGGGTACCTATGTATGGGTTATGGATGGTGAGCGAGATTTATCAAATACCTCGGCCCGGCCCGTCTGCAGTCATGGCAGGGATGGGATTGCTGTATACCTTACCTCAGTAAGCTGGCCATGCAGTGTACTTAGTTGTTACCTACTTGCCTACCCACCTACCTTCGATGTGCGACGGATTTGGCGTGGTATAGTGCGGCTGAATCTTTACCTACTTGCCTACTTACTCATCTACCTCGAAGAGAAAAAAGAAAGACAAGAACCTCATTTACCTACCTACATAGTCCCTGCTTATATGCTTAGCTGCTTAAGTAGTTGGGATAGCTAGCCGGCTTATTATATCAGGTCATGAATGGACTATAACAGACCCAATCAAGAAAATAAATAGATATTTGATTAGATATGATTAGGTCTACCGTTAATAAGATAAAAACTACACATGAAATGGACGAACGGATTTTGAAATCGTGGGTATTCGTATTTATAATTATATATACCTTCCAAGGTCACCGTGATAGTCATAGCATATAACAGGATAGAACGTACGACGTCTTTTAAGGTTATACGGAGACCTGCCTAATGAATGCAATGCCTGTCTGTGTGTGGTTTAACTAAGTCCCGCGTCTTCTCAAATATCCTATTGCCTTGTCTCGTCTCCTATGTCCCTCTCCTTTCATTTCATCTCATCTCATGTTGATTTTCATTCAAAGCCTATCTAGCTCAGTAGATACCCAAGTACCTACCTAGCTAACCCACTATAGTAGTTTCGATCCAGGTCTTTTTTATCTCTCTTTTTTCTTTTTTCCTTTCTTTTCAGACGCTTTCCATTTTGACTCATTTTTATCTTTTTACACATCTACCTATCTATTTACCCAGGATGCATGCATGCAATGCAATGCACATAATGTTTACATATGCCCAAGTAACTAGGTAATCCATCTACTCATCCATCCCGTCGTCTTCATGCTCGCATCATCATAAGATAGATAGACACCTATATCGTGTCCCCTTCCCTTCCCGGCACCCTATCTCTGTTGGCAAATCCGTTGTATTTCATTTCATTTCATTTCATTTCTTCCGAAGAGTAAGTAGCAAGTACAATCCCCCCTTCTCCCTTCTTACTTATTTCTTACTCCTGGGAGAACACGCCGCCCCCAGTCTCCACGGCCCCAACACTCCAGACCTCCTTCTCATCTTCTACTTCATCATTACTCAATCCCAAGCCACCCTGTCCACCTTCGGCCTCCCTTCTCTCACGTGCCTGCTGGCCAAGTCGGACCGCGACGCGCTTGAAATAATCCTGCATGCTACGCTTCGTGTTGGCAGGTAGCTCGCTTCCAGGCCCGCTCATGTACCGGTCGAAGACGGCGGTTTCTTCGTCTACGACGCCGAAGAGCTCGACGAAAGTCGCCTCGGCGGCCAGTTTCACGGGTATCACTGGATCGCGCACCGATGCGAATACCGGAGGTGCAAGGACGGCTAGGTGTGGGCGTACGAGCTCCATGTTTGCGCGAGACACGGTGCGGACTACTACGAGCGCTAACCGCCGCGAGTCCGATGGGTTACCGGGACTGATGATGGCGGCTAGGGACGCGAATATGGGCTTGGTGGTCTCGAATGACCTGGGCGAGTCGGACAGTAGGTATTTACCCGTCGCTAGGATTGTGTTATCTGCCACGAAGAGCTGCGATTGAGCGTGTTAGCTGAGGGGTTCCAAGGATGGGGATAATACATAACTGCGGGGACGACACAGTGCAAATCAGTAAGTAGTACTTACATTCTTGTTTGACATGCCCTGGCAGAGAAGCTCGGGTAAGTCTTCACCTGCCGGGCTTTCCAGTAGTGTCTGCGCAGACTCTACGAATACAGCATTGAGCGCCAGCACTGACGAACTGGTGAAATGAGTAGGGGCTATGCGGTTTCGGATGAGTCCGTTGGCCACGTCGCTCGGCACATTCCTCACAAGCGCGCCTAGTAGTTTCGCATAGGTCACCACCATGGTAGTGTCCTTCGTGTCTGTCTCCATGTCTATAAGGCCTAGGACCGCCGCTCGTGAGCTCTCGCCCATATTCGCGCCTGCCTTACTAATCACCTCGTACAGAGCTTTCAACATGGCAGCCCTGACGCCTGCATCTGAGGTCTTGGACCCGGTGACCAGCTCGGCAATCAATGGATCCACACGAGGGGTGAACTTGATGAGGGTGCCGAGCGCCTTAGCAGCTCTTGATCGTAACAACTCACTTGTCGTATCGGCTAATGACCTCGCAAAAGTTCGCTGCAACTGGGGTAAGAAGGGCTTGAGGGCTGTCGGCATCTTCTCGAGCAGGTTATTGAGCGTGAGAAGGATGGCCGACTTCACCTCTGTCGATCGTTCTGAAACGACACGGATGAGTGGACCTGTGATCTGCGTGACGAACGGTTTGAGCGAGTTTTCGCTTGTCCTGTCGACGATATCTGATATGGCTAACGCTGCACTGGTCCGTTGCTCCGGCGTACCGTTCATGAGACCCTGAAGGAAGATGGGCAAGATAGCATTGATTCCCTTGGGAAGCTCGAAACCGGCGAGATTCGAGCCAGGCACTCCCACCTGTTGCAGAGATGTTCTGGTGGACGGCACCAGTGCCTCCATCTCTTCCTTCTTCAGCTTCTTAGTGAACTCGCTGAGAGCGGCCCAAGCTGCCTTGACTACGTCATGATCACGGTCGTCGAATGATATGAGCAAAGCACGGACGATGTCTTGGTTGTATCGGGAGTAGTCAACATCCGAATGTGCGAAGAAGTTGGCAAGCCGTGACGCTGTGATGGTACGCTTGCGATGATCGTCGTTCTTCATGAGTGACAATAGAACGTTCATGACGGTGTTCAGCCCGTCGTACTCGTCAATGGATTGTATGACAGTATCCATCGCCTCCTCCAATTCCCGGCTGAGTTCCTCGTCTTTGGCATCAATAATGTTATCCATGAGAGAGTTAATAACGTTGGGTAGCCTTCGGTTCATGGCGGTGCCAGCAACACGAGACAGGGAGGCCAATGCCTTTGCGTTGAATGCTGAGATAGGAGGCGTTATAAGGGTCGGGATCAGGTTTGGTAGGATAATATTCGATCTCGTTGACTCGGTGAGGAGAGTCAGCAGAGCAGAAAGAGCGTTATCTGCCTCATCTTCAGACCGCAAGAGGTTCAAGAGATAAGGAAGAACCTGGTCCACAGCACGCTTGCCGATGATTTGCTGCAGAGAATCGAACGCCTCGGCGGCAGCCTCTCTGACGTCCTCGTCGAAATCGGTAAGAGCGGTCCGCACGACAGAGATGAGCGTCTTCTCGTGATCCTCAAGAGCCTCATCAGAAGCCGAAGAGATGAGTTCCTTGAGTGCTAGGCAGATACCCTGTTTAGCGTCCGTGTCTGTCGATGTCTGGAGACCTTCCTCGAGAGTTGGTAGAAGAGTTGAGAGCACGCCATCACCGGCTCTTCGAATTAGTTCTCCTAGTGCATTACTGGCGATCACCTTGTGTTCCATACTAGAGCTACCAAGGCGTCGGATAATGAGTTGCGTCAGAGTAGGTGTAAGTTCTTTCAGTATGCGCGGCGTTGCAACCAAAGCTTTCCACACGCTGATAGCGGCCGTACGTACAGCACCGGCCGTGTCACAGCGGCATATGTATAGTGCCGATAGGATCTTATTACGTTTCTCGTCTCCCAGGACTTCGCGAAGAGATGCGCCAGCTTCCTTGGCCTTTTCTTCTTCATCTTCTGCGTCTGCATTGCCAGTAATACCGGTAAGGTTAAAGAGAAGGTCTCCAACCAATTCGACGGAGCTTAGACGAATTCTGTAGCTGTCATCGGCCAAACCTCGTTCTAGTTCGGGGAGCAATAAGTCCACCGCGCGGGTGGCGAAATTCTTGACCAGGAGACGACCAGCCCGCAGTGCCGTATCGCGAATGGACTCAACCTCATCGGTAAGACCGGTGAGAATGGGTGGAATGATCTTGCCCAGGTAGTTTGCAAAGCTGTTACCAAAGCAGACTGGTAGGAAGACGAAAAGAGACATGAAACCTTCTCGCACCACGGCCTTGGAAGATTCCACGTTCTGAAGTATCGTTGGTAACATCTCTTCCAGTCTCGTAGTGCCCAATCCAGCAAGAACTTCGCTAAGTGCTTGCGCTGAGCCAAGACGATCTCCGGCGCCTGACTCGGACTTGAGGGTCTGCATAAGACTAGGAATGAGGTCTGGTAAGGCGTCCTCACCAAGTTTCTCAACAAGTGATCCTAGTGCACGCGAGGCGGTCGCTCGTGTGGTTGGAACAGGGTCGACGGCCGCCACTTTCAAGCCAGACACTAGAACTGGGAGATGGGTTATGAGGTCTTTTCGCTCCGTGAGATGAGCTAAGCTGCCGATGACTTGAGAGGCTTTGCGCTTGGTGTTGGACCGATCGCCTAAACCTCGTTGCAAGATTCTCGTAACCAAAGCCAACGAAGGGGCATCAAGGTAATGAACAAACTGCACTTTGATAAGAGAGTCCAAGGCGTCGTCGGTGTACTTCGTTGGGTCACTGAGGGCCTTGAGTAGGATATCCACTAGACTCTTGACCTCGGGGTTCTCAATAACATCACCAAACCGCTTCAGACTTGTCTTTCCCGCTGCTCGTACTTCCTTATGGGTGTCGTTAAGAGCACCGGTAAGTGGCGGTATAATTTCAGGCAAGCTTTGTGCCAATTGTTGAGGATCTAGGTAAGCCATGGCGCCGAGTAATTCACACGCTCCACGTTTACTGCGCCACTGGTCATCATCGAGACCGTGAAGTAGGGTGGGCAAGATCTGCTTGACACCATAGGAGCTTAGTTTGGCAAAGCACGCTTTCGCCGCGGCAAGACACGCGTCCCGCACATCAGCATTACTGTCGCCAAAGCCGGTCAAAAGTTGAGGCACGATCTGAATGACATAAGGTTCAAACAGACGGCCCAGAATTGTGGACAAGAGCTCAAATGCAATGAATGCACCTTCACGCTGCTGCGGCTCTTTCTTGTTCTCAGTGGCACTTTTGAGCGTGAGAAGAATGCGGTATTCCCGCAAGACCGAAATACCTCGTCCACGAATTAACCCTGCCAAGCCGTAGGCAGCTCCACGCTTAGCGGCATAGTTCTTGGACGACAAAAGAGTTTCCAGCAGCTGGTCAAAGTATTTGGATGATTTGTCACCACATGTACGTACTAGAGGAGGGAGACAGTCGGCCACTGCGTACTGTACGGTTTCAGACGGGGTGCTCAGGGTCGCGAGTAGCCTCTCTATGACGCCAGGAATCTTCGCATCGCCAGGTTTTAGGTGACGGGCTAAAGCACCATACATGATGATGACCGCCTCGTTGACTCGGTCAGCAGCCTCAGATCCCTTGTCTGGTGCCGAAAGCGTCCGCTCGAATGTCTTCATCAACTTGTCCACCAAGGCCTTACCGTGCAGATCGACTGCTGCAAGAGCAGCCTCGAGCATTTCGCTGCGCACTACGCTATTCTGATCGCCAAGAGGGCCGCTCTCGATAAGGAAATTTAGGAATTCGTCAATTTGCGACTTGTCGAGATGGGAGGCAAGTTCCTTGAAAGCAGTCGCGATACCATGACGCGCCTCCCAGGGATCAGAGAGATCAGCCTTTCGGGGCATGCCGTACTCATCTAACTGCGGCACACGTGGTTTGGCGAACTCGGCGTATGATCGTCGCAGACGTTGCAGTATATCTTCCACGGCTGATGGGAAAGCTTTGCAGGTCTCAGCCAGTGCTCTAGCTGCTGCCCTCCTCAACTGGGCATCCTTGCTCTCAAGGTAGGGAAGCATCTTGACAGCTGTGTCTTCCGAAATCTCAAAACTGCTCTCTTCCCAGATTTCCTGGGCAATTTCTCGATTCTCCTCGACGTCGTCATGGCAAGAGATCCAAAGCTCTTCCGAGAAATCTATCTCGCTTAAATCCACTTCGGCACTAATTGCCTGGAGCACAGTTTCCCTAACGTTCGATTGCGGTACAGTAGAACCCCCGCACAGCACTGCTATTTCTTGAGCATTGATGTTCGGGGCAACACAGCGCACTGTATCTGTGAAACAGTCCTTAAGAATCTTGTAATGCTGGTTGTAACGCTGCATGGATGAGATGAGAGCACCGAGAAGCTCGGCTCGCGGGACATTCTCATCGGAGCAAACAAGGGTATGGAAAGATAAAAACTCGATTGCCAAGACGAGTTGTGTCTCCTTCTCCTCTGCATTCTCTCCAACGCCACCTTTCTGGAGAACCGCGAATATCAAGGGTAGCATATAAATGACGGATACGGCATCAAACGGCCGCTGTTCACCGGCAACGCGCAGACGGTAGAGCACCCTCGTTAGGAGTTCTTCGATGTTTTCCTCCATCATGTTCTCCGGTAGAGATGTGATGTCCTTGGCACGGAGGGTGGCAACCCCAATGAAGGGTCGAATGGCTCCTAACCGAGCTGTCACTTTTTCAGCGGCAGCAAGGTAGGCTGACGGGGCAGCCTTGCCTACAATGAGGCATGCACCAGCTTCCATGGCTGCCAAAAGAGCGGTAACAGAGGGACCAAGCCACCGACTGCATCAGTTGGTGGGCCAGACACCAAACTCTGTATGATACCGAGGCCGCGCATCAGTCTTGCTTCAACTTGTTGAACTCCATGGCGAATTTCGGATTCCTTCTTTAGTTGAGCATTCACCTTGGCTTGCTCGTCAGCTGTGAGCTTCTTCTGAAGCCCCTTCTTCTGCGCAAGCTGATTCCTAAGGTCTTCCTCCCATTTTAGTGTATCATAATCCTTCGTGTTCTTGTTTGGCACAGTTTGCGATTTCTTCGCAAGTACATCCACGAATGCTGTCCCCTCTGGCGTTCTGAATATAGCTGCCTCGACAGGTCCAATCTTCTCCAGTTCGTCTGTAGCGAAATCCGCTCTTATAAGGTCTATGATTCTAGGGATCATAATTTCGGGAGCCACAAAGGCCAAGTCAGCTGCCGCATTGCAAGCTGCAGCGTTGACCCTGCTCGACTGTCAGACTGTCAGCAGCAGAATTTCACAACATAGATGGGACTGTCGTATCTCACATTCTGGCCGAATTGTGTTTTTTCGATTATCTGATCTATAAGCTGCCGTTCGTACTTACGTGCAAGAGCTCCTGGATCGACACTAACCCTGAGACAGAGCTCTATCCAGCTACATCTCGGTATTAGATCCTTGCGCGCCAGAACGAGCAGTGTGCATATCTGTCGCTCAACCACATCCTGACTTTGTTGTATACCTAGAGTTTCTAGTTCCTCGCTACTCGGTGTGATCGAGCGCAAAATGAGATGTAAATGTGATGTCTCGAACTTGGCACTTGCAGCAACGCTGTCCTTATCGTTCTTTTCTGATGCTTCAACCCACTGCCACACTCCACCAATCATTGCTAGCGAGACAAGAGAAGGATTGTGGGAGTATAGCTTAGCAACTACTTCGCAGGAGGATTTGCGAATGCTAGGAGGGATGCCTGCCGTAGAAACAAGATAGATGAAAGCCTGTGACCAAGCCGTCTGAATCGACTCGTCTGCAGTAGTTATATGGGAAAATATGGTCTCCAGAGATCTCAGAAACCATTCGCAATCGTCATCGGCCGAAAGACGGCCGTACACACGGTGATTCAAGAGAAAGGCGGACTTTGGATCGACGGAGAGAGATTCCTTCGCAATACCAACTTTATCCAGCTTGGTTTGGACGGTAGAGCTCTCGGTCCGAGCTTGAATTCGAGGTGCGAGCGCAGCAAGAACGTAGGCACTGGTGACTAAGCCGCTCTGAGCAGCAGCGGCTGGGTTCTTGATAACTTCAGTCCAGCTGTCAACTAGCGGAGTCGTGATAGCCTCAACAAACTTGGTGATATGCGCGGTTGGCGTTTTGGTCTCGTCAACCACGGCAAGTAGAACCTCGCCAGTTCGAAGAACCCACAGTCGCCGGGCTGAGATTTTCTTTTCACCTAACCCCTTAACAAAAGCATCCACGACCGGTTTGGGCACCTCAGTATCGTCACGGATCAGGTGAACGACGGCATGGCTGAGAACATACAACTCGGCGCTAAGTGCAGCCTCATTACCTTCCTTAGTAACCACGGGGGCAAGGCTCGTAGCTACCTTGGTCGCATCGGGAGAGGAAAGCGAGAGTACATGTAGCATATTGGCATGTAAGACTCTTTGATCAGCCGAGGAGAGCTTTCCTGACTTCAATGGGCCAAGAATCTCATCGACAATATGACTTATGGCTTTAGGATCGTCACTCCGAGTTGCTGCTTGCTTGAAAGCTGATAGGACACTCTCGCGAATGCTTGGGTTGCTAGATTTGACATTGGATAGCAAAGGCTTCAAGAGGTGAGCATCGAGCACCTTCGAGAGATCGATGTTCTCAGTGGGTAGCAGAGTGAGTAAATTGGCCAGTATATCCAAGACAACCTCCGGAGCACGTAAAAGGCCCTTCTCGACGGGTGGGATGATATCCTTTACTAGGTCGTCCAAGCTGACGAATTCGGAGAAGAAGTCGCGTAAGCCCAGGATGAGATGTTTGGGAACAGCCGTCCGAGAGCCGACGAGTTCTCTTACGAAGAATGCGTAGTAGGCGGGCTTTAGAGCGGCTAGAGTCTCTTTAGCTTTTGCATGTCGTGAACAGACACCGGCAACGACACCTAGTATCGCAGCATTCTTGGCGGTGGGCTGGGTCCCTTTGGAAGTGAGGGCCTGAACCGTGTCCTGGATGGCCTTCTCTCTGAATCCATCGTGCCAAAAAGCGGCGCGCAAACCACGGCGCGTAAGAACGAGGGCAGACTGGCCGACGCTGCGCCTCGTGGGAGGTTGCAGACATGTATCGAGGGCGGCAGCATTGGTATGGATGACGTCGAGTCCGAGAGTATCCCATAATGGAGTATTCGCGAAGGCTTTTAAGAGAAGCGCACACCACTCGATCAAGACGAATGCATTACTCGAGGCGATGGTGGGCTTCTGAGCCTCCTGGCGGATGGCGGAGACGAAAGCGGCCAGGAGCTTTTGGTCAGGATTGGTTGCAAGCAACGAGGCGAGACACGTCTGGACAGCCCTCCTTGAAGCTCGGTCGTTGTAAAAGCTATGTGTGTCGATCAGGAGGCGCAAGAGGACAGGCGTGGCGGAGGCATCGAGCGCTATACGCGGAGAGTAAGAGACGAAGGTCAGCAGGCGAGCGAGCCATGCAGCGCCGTGACATGTTTAATGGGGGCAGAACTTACAATTGTGTCTCAGCTTCTCGCCGATTGTGTGCAGGCGGGCGATCCTCGTCGCCGTGGACGAGGAGAACAGAGCTACCCGAGTAGTGGCATAGTCGAGGCCGGCGTCAGAGGGCGGCGAGACGTCGGTCATTTTGGCAGGCGGAGGGGATATGGAGGACGAGGTGTGGACATGGTACGCCAACTTGACTCACGATGTAGGCAGATGAGTATAATCTGGGGGGACAGACAGGTCGAGGACAGGATAAGAGAATGATGTGTATACAGCCCATCCGCAACCAGCACCTTTTTCTGCAGGATTCTTGTAGCCGTGAGCTTCACACTCTTTCCGCTACGTATTTTATTTGGTTACGTACCTAATGACTGGCCGGCGTACCGTAGTAAAGTATTTGCGCCGGCAGAGCACCGCATGGCGCCCCTCTTGGGTAAGCGATGTGGGAAATCTTGGACAGGGATCGTACTCGGATACCTTGCCGAATCCAGGCAAGGGCCATGTCGGTCTACCTGATAGGGTAAGCGGTCGAGTCACAACCCCAACCGTACGTAAATTCAAATTTCTGCCGTTCTCGATAGTCCAGATATTCTAAATGTTCTAGGTGTTCTCGGCATAGAGAAAAAAAGATCAAGTAGCTGTCGGGAAAGGGACGGGAAATAAACCATAAAAATTGTGAGATCACAAATACCTGGAAGCTTGTATTAGTGCAATTGCCTGTTACAGAACTGATGTCGTAGTACGGGAAGGTACTATCATATGGTTCGAGGTACCTGCCAGTATCAAATTACTACAGAGAGCCTGGCAGTGTGTGGTCGAATGCACCCCGCCTTTTCTGCCCCTCCAATGTACCTACCTTTTTTTTAAGACCCCACCAAGTTGGACAGCCAAAGTGCTGGCGGGCGATGATGTAGTGGAAGAACAGCTTCACTTACCTACTACTCCCTTACATAAGGTACTTTACACGCACACACATCTACCTACCTAGATATCTGCCTTACATTTCCTCTACCTCTCCAACCACCATCATGTGCTGATCTCCCCTGATGCATGGGCAAGGGCAGAATAGCTAGAAACCATGCTTACCTAGAAATCTTGGCAACCAGAAACCTTACTCTCATACGCATAAAAAGGGCATCTATGTCACGGCGGCTTTCTCGATTTTCTATTTTGTTCGTACATGCACATACTATACGCACATACATTGTGAGCTTTGAGGTACCTAAGACTCTGTTCCCGACTCTATACACTTCGGAATATCTTCACGTTCTACTGCTCACCTTGGAAGATACCCCTCTACCTATTTGGCCATCTCTTGTCACTAATTCTACCTGATCAAGTTGCCAACTAGCTATCAAAACAGTTATTGCTTGACCAATACACGACTCTGGTAGCATAAAGAATCTAATAGGCGTCGACATCTCCCTCCCTTTGTTTTCACTGTTGCTCGCCTCTGCATCAACGTCCCTAAGATGGCGGGCGCTAAGAAGAAAAAGTCGAAGCCAGCTGCGAATCCAGCCCGAGGCTTTGCTACCACGTCTGTTGCCTCAAAACCCCGAGTCGAAGCCGCGGCTCCCGCAGGTACGCCACCAAATGGCACTGTTGCCTCGGATTCCTCTGCCGTTACCAGTACCATAAAGCCCGATCCGTCCATAGCGCCGTCAACTGGTCAAACGAGCCAACCTGCTACTGATTCGAAACCAGAGCTTTCTCTGAGTCCGGAAGAGTTTGAGAGACAACTTGAGGAGTCCGAACTGCAGTTGCTAGTCGAAAAACATGCTCAGAAGGTCAAGCGAGATGCCACCCGTCAGAAGACGCGCCTTGAAACCGACCGACGATTGTTACGGGGCCAAGCTGAGCCTTTGAATACGAGGAAGTGGCTGCCTCAGGAGCTTATGGACCAGATTCTGGACCTAATCCAGGCTGAGAGCCGGTTTAGCGCCTCGTCCCTCGCCACCGAGCGTCCTATTAACGAGAAGAAACCATCTGAAGAGGATTTGACCATGAGGCTATGGACATTACAGCAAACTCTCTCGAGCCTATCTTTTTCGGCCGAGAAGATCGACGCCGTCTTACAGTATGTGCTGGACCTGGCTCCGAGTATATCTAGCGCAAATAGGGATTATATCTGGGGCCTAGAGGAAGCTTTGGATTGGCTTGCCAAATCGTGCGAGCGAGAAGAGCTGCGTGACTATGATTCCCGGAGTGTAAAGCCTACTAAATCTCAATCAGGTATATTTCCCGTAACCTATTCATTCTTTTGTACGGTCCGATTAATCTTATAATCAGACACGCCGTATGATAGCCCACTACCCTCCGGTGCAAACACTCCACGCCTTGCTGAGGGCGTCAGCGGTGGAAAGCATGCTAGCTCAAAAAATGGGTTACAATCTTCACGTATTGGCACACCGAAAAAGCTGGTCGTGGCTTGCAACGAAGACTTTGAGCCAGATGATCTGATTCCAACCTATATGGAAACCAGGGAGAAACTCTTTTGGCTGCAGCGACCGAGACAGAACACTAAAAAACTTAATGGAGCCAAAACCCGGTCATCCCTTGCCAGCAAAGGTCAATCTTCAAACTCCGATTCGTCTGATCTAGAAGAGGCTAAGCTGCTAGGAAAGCTTGACAGGATTGAACAAGACGTTCTTTTTGACAAGTCACTGGCGGAGCTTATGTGGCATAATCGCAAAATCGAACTTGAGAAGGAGTTTGCATCTAGCGCAAGGAAGGCCGAGCAGCAAGAGAAGGAACGAGAAGAACAAGAGAAAGAGCAAGAGAAGGAGAAGGAAAAAGAGGCTCAGAGCGCTGGTTATGATCGGGCGATAGAGTCTGATGGCGACGATGAGGTTGCCAAAGAGGCTAAACGCATGGCAGCTGAGGTATTACAAAACGACGGCAGTGAAGACGAAGCCTTGTTAGGCTTGTTTGCTAGCCTGCCGGTTCAGGAGACTGATGCGATGGGCAAGACAAGCACCGTCATCAATGGTGCTGACGGGGTCAAAATAACGATCCGTGACTTTGGTAAATGGTCGGGTGTGAACCCTACGAGAGCTTTGGAAGAGGCTTGTCGATCAAGGTATATAGTGACATTGCGTCATAATACACAGTCATTGCTTACAACTTTCACAGAGATTCCGCAGTAAAGATTGCATACAGTCTAGTATCTGAAAGCTCCTTCTCCAACCGTCACATGGTTTCGATCTACTGGTCCAAGCCACAAGACACGGCTGCCATACCAGAGATCCCCTTGATAGAGCAAGTTATATCCCCACAACATTTTTCCTTCAAGATGGTCAAGGTCTCGGCCCCCGATTCGAAGCAATCAGAGGCGTACATTGCCACTGTCGCTATGTTTGCAATTTTCGGGTCCACAAAGGAGGAGAAAATATTCATGAGATTACCTGCCGTATGGAGGGAGTTGTGGTCCGAGTTCGCAGAAGAGAAGAAGAACCAAGCAGATGCTGCAGATAGAGTGGCAATCAAAGAAATCCGTACCATAATCCGACGGAAACAGGACCAGGACCTGGAGGACGGGGTTCTACTGCAAGGCGCGTTTCGCGGTCGGGCAGCGCAGCGTCCCTCAAAAGATGGCGGCGACGATTCTACCGCCGATCGATCTGGGGCCAATGCTTTCGGGCCTGAATATTACCAGAAAATATGGTATGACAAAGCTAATACGCCTCGCTTCCAAGTCATGCTGGTAAGTGGACCATGCTACGTCCCGTTTGCCTGAAGATGGAGAAGATGACAGAAAGCTTATGCAAGTCACTCGCAGCAATCACGAATGCAACTACCTATGTGGCAGTTTAGACAACAAGTACTGGAGACCGTGGAGCGAGAGCAGGTGGTTATTGTTTGCGGTGAGACAGGATGGTAAGACAACCTTATGTGTATACGGAAAGGAGTATGTCACTGACGAGCGGGTAACACGAAGTGGTAAGAGTACCCAAGTACCATCTTTCTTGCTGGAGCACCAGCTGTCTCTAGGGCGGCCATGCAAGATCTACTGCACAGAGCCTCGGCGTATTTCTGCCATCTCGTTAGCACGTCGTGTGAGCGAGGAGCTTGGCGAAGGGAGGGGCGACCTGGGTACAGCGAGGTCGCTGGTAGGCTACTCAATTCGACTCGAGTCCAATACCTCCAAGGAGACACGGTTGGTCTATGCGACTACGGGTATAGTCATGCGGATGCTCGAAGGATCAAACGAGCTCCGAGAAATAACGCATCTTGTTCTTGATGAAGTCCACGAGCGCACAATCGACTCGGACTTTCTGCTCATCGTTCTGAAGAAGCTCCTCGAGACGAGGAAAGACCTCAAGGTGATTCTCATGTCGGCTACCGTTGATGCTGAAAGATTCTCCAACTACCTGGGCCGAGCCCCAGTTCTTAACGTACCGGGTCGTACATTCCCCGTGCAGGTCAAGTATCTCGAAGATGCTCTTGAGATCACGGATTACACTTTGAGCCAGCAAGGTCACGAGAAGATGACTGACCTCGATGATGACCCAATCGAAGACGAGCACGACCCTTCAACGACACAGAAAGCCGCAAAGGACCTACGACAATACTCTGCCAAAACGCGTAACACTCTTTCTCAGATCGATGAGTATCAAATCGAATTTGAGCTGATTGTCCAACTAATTGGCCGCATCGCGGTCGACCCGACGTATGTCAATTATAGTAAAGCAATTCTTGTATTCCTCCCTGGTATCGCGGAAATCAGAACCCTCAACGACCTGCTGTTGGGTGAGCCATTCTTCCAGCGGGACTGGGAGGTATATCCCCTCCACTCAACCATCGCCACCGAAGACCAGGAGAGAGCATTTCTCGTCCCACCACCGGGGGTGAGAAAGATTGTTCTCGCGACCAACATTGCCGAAACAGGTATTACTATTCCCGACGTTACCTGCGTCATCGACACGGGGAAGCATCGTGAGATGCGATTTGATGAGAGGCGACAGCTTTCTCGGCTTATTGACACCTTCATTTCAAGAGCAAACGCCAAGCAGCGTCGTGGTAGAGCGGGTCGTGTTCAAGAAGGACTGTGTTTCCACATGTTCACAAAATATAGACACGACCAACTTATGAGCGACCAACAGACCCCGGAAATGCTACGTCTATCACTGCAGGATCTAGCTATCCGAGTTAAGATTTGCAAGATTGGGGGGATAGAAGAGACCCTCGGACAGGCTCTCGACGCGCCCTCTGCGAAGAACATTCGCCGAGCTATCGATGCCCTTGTTGATGTCAGGGCTCTTACGGCCGCTGAAGATCTTACACCGCTTGGATACCAGTTAGCCAGACTTCCCCTTGACGTTTTCCTAGGAAAGCTCATCCTACAAGGGACAATTTTCAAGTGCTTAGATATGGCTATAACGGTGGCTGCTATTTTATCATCCAAGTCTCCATTTACTGCACCTTTTGGACAGCGCGCACAGGCAGACCAGGCGCGCAAGGCATTCAAAAGGGCTGATTCCGATCTTTTGACGGTTTACAATGCCTACCTAGGTTGGAAGAAGGTGTGCCAGACACAAAGCCATGACTTCCAATATTGCAAGAAAAACTATTTGTCCTCACAGACCCTATCCAACATTGAGGATCTTAAGGGCCAACTGCTAGTCTCACTAGTTGACGCTGGATTTCTGCAACTTACACACGACGAGAGGCAGCAGCTCAATCGTCTGCGGTACTCGAGTCGACGTAGGCATTTCTTCGAGCTGCCGCAACGCGTTAACATTAATAGCGATAACGACCTCGTCTCGGGCGCTGTTATTGCCTGGAGCTTCTATCCCAAGCTTCTCCTGCGCGAAAACAAGGGCTACCGTAACGTCGGAAATAACCAAAGCATCAGCCTGCACCCATCGAGCGTGAATAAGGGCAATCAGGACCTGAAATGGCTTTCTTATTATCATATTATGCAGTCGAAACAGTAGGTTTTATAACATGAAGCGATCTCCTCCTGGGACTGTGTTAGACTAATGACTCTGATAGATTCCTCAACGCCCATGAGACCACGGCTGTTGATACCTTTTCTATTGCCCTGCTTTGTGGCGATGTGCGTATCGATGTAAGAATCCCTTTCTTTCAAACACATCGTTTCTGCCTATCTCTCTTTCACCCACTCGCCGAAACAAAATCTGAGTACCCCTCCTTCCTTCTTTCCCCGTGCCCTTCATGCATTCAAGCGCACCGTATCGAGCCATGTCATACATGGGAAATATCTACTAACACCAACTTTTCTCAACATGCAGATGTACGCAGGCGTAATCATCCTTGACGGGAACCGCGCCCGCTTCAGCGTCGCCGACTGGAAGACCTTGCTCGTGCTCAAGACGCTGCGCGCCCGCTTGCGCGACACACTTGCCCGGTCCTTCAAGATGCCCGGCAAGCTACTCCCCTCTAGCCAGGAGAAGTGGCTCGATATCTGGCATACCATCTTCAGCCAAGACTTCGCGAAGAATTAGTATTTGCGCATTGCTTCGGGGTTATGTAATGTGAATAAGGACTCGGTGTGATGCCTCCGTGAACCATTTCATGATGAGACAAGTTAGAAGATAGGAAGGTAGAACCGTGATCTGACACGCACTCTCATCCTTGCTCACTTGCTCGCTCCGTGGCATCATCTACGTGGATATATATGCGTGTACATATAAATATACATATATATATCAACCACGCCTGCCGATACACAATAGCCTATAGTGTTAGGAGTACTACATCAAAAGTCGCTGTAATTACTGACTATTGATCTGTATCAATTGCAGCATGGGAGTTACCAGTGTCGGCGCGTGGCCTCAAACCCTCGGTTGGAGTCCTCGGAGGCCTCTGATTGGAAAATCCTCATGTAACGATGCAGTTGGGGATATATGCATATACAGGAACTCACACGGGGTGTATTCAAATACACAAGATAATCCTCAAGCCAGCATAAGGTATGATGATGTAACAGTTAACCCTGAGTTTCGGGAAGAAACGTGGGGATGGCAGGGTTTTGCACCAGGCTCCGGCTCTGGCTCGCCGTTTAACGAGTCTTATGATAAGCTGAGGGTAACCCACCCCTGTTAACCTGAGGGTATCCGTGCTTTTTTTACCTCAAAGATACTTACCACCCTTTATCACCACCCTCTATCTTTAAGTAGAGTCACCTTCGGTGCCAGCGTCGCTTGCGCGCCGCGAGGACCACAAGTTTAGCCATC
>NPFG01000276.1:0-52552 GCA_002288965.1 Xylaria sp. MSU_SB201401
ATTATTATTATTATCTTAATATAGTTTATAAACTATTTATATCTATAGCTATAATATAATAATTAAAGATAATAGAGCTTTTATTTTTAAAAGGTGCTAATTTAATAGACTTAAAAGCTTTACTAGTATTATTTTAATAATCTAATAGCTAAGCTATTATAAAACCGATTTTTAATTATTTTAAAGTAAAATACTTTATAGGCTAGTTAGAATTTAGTATAAAAGTATTATAATATATAACTAAAAAATAAAATATTGTTTTAGCAAAACAATTTATTTAAAATATAAGTTATATTTTATTTATATAGCTTTTATTTAATACTTATAATTTTATTACTAATATAATCTAAAGAAAATATATAGCTTGATTTTAAATTATATAAAAGTTGCTTAATATATAAAATAGATTAGATTTAAATTTAAAAAGCTTTAAGATATTTTATATAATACTTATTATATATTAAAAAGATTAAAATATAGTAAAATTGCTTATTAAATATAAAGTACGTATTATTTATTAATAATTTTAAAAGAGTTTTTAATTTTAAAGTTAGCTAAATATTATTTAAAATAGTTTATAAAATTAGTAATATAGATATAGTTAAATGCTTTTTATTAACTTGGTATAGATATTAATTTTTTATTATATTTTAAAACTCTTATTATAAAATTCTAGCTAGCAGTAATTAGAAAATATATTAGAATTATTTTCTTTTTTATTAAATATAAAGCTAATATCAACTTTCTAGCTTTTAGCAGCTATAAAAGGACAGTATTAAAAGATATTATAAAGTATAATATTTAGATATAATATAGCTGCTTTTAAATACTAGAACTTTAAAAGGTTAAAAAGGGAAAAAATAACTTAAAAAGGTAGCTAGATTTATATATAAAAATAAGTATTTTAGAGTATTATAGTTGTTTAATAATTATACTATAAGTAAGGATAAGCTGTTAAAAGTTATATTAAGTATATAAAGTAGGTAAGTGGCTAGCAGTCTTTATAATAAGTATTATAATGGTTTTTACAGTGGTTTTAATAGTAGTTTTAACAGTGAGTGTTATAGTGGGTTAGTTAGTGGCTGTATTAATTATAAGGATTTTATTATCTTTATAGCTATTAGGTTTTTATATATAGATCTAACTCTTTTATTTATTTATTTTTATTTTTAAAAGTGTTTTTTGTTTCTAGCTTAGTTTTTATTATATTATTTACTTAATCTAAACTAGCCTTTATTCTTTTTATAAAGGTTAGGGTTATATTTTAAGGTAAGTCTTATAACCTTTTATTATTTCTTTATTTATATTTTGTTTCTAGCCTTCTTTATCTTTTATAAACTAGATAAAAACCTAAACCATTTTAAAAACGATAAAGTAAGTAGCTTTAGGCTTAGGAATAATATAAAGTTTTTAGATTTACTAATAATACTAGAAGGTGAGAATATATTTATTAAATAGTCTAAGTTTATATAGTAAAGTAATCCTTTTTAAAGGGACTTAATATATAATAATACTATATTTAGATCGGTATATATTATTTTTGACTTTTAATACCTTTTGGGAAGTAAATTGAGCTATTCACCTTTTCTCCTATTTTATTGTTATAAAGTATATAAGGCAGCTTTTAACAAGATAATCGTGTATAAAGCTAAATGCTGTAAAAGAAATATATATAGAGCTGCTAATTACTTTAAACTAAACCCAAATGCTTATATACAGTTACCTTTTTAAACCTATAGGTGAGATTGGTAGTTAATATAGGCGTTTCCTGTAATAATTATTGTTGTCTGCAGATAGTCCTCTAACCTATACTTATTCTCTTTCCGCTCAAGTCCTAATTACTTAAAGCCTCTAAAGTTAAATCGAGCAAGTATTATTAGTATTTATAAAGGGCAGTTTGGGATTAAGAGCATTTATAGTATCGCTAAATCGGAAATAACACCGGAGTTTACTGCTACTATTCCGGTTTAAATCTGTTCTATAACCCGA
The DNA here is from genome assembly GCA_002288965.1 of Xylaria sp. MSU_SB201401. Taxonomy (NCBI): domain Eukaryota; kingdom Fungi; phylum Ascomycota; class Sordariomycetes; order Xylariales; family Xylariaceae; genus Xylaria; species Xylaria sp. MSU_SB201401. Next base: position 1,990 of record NPFG01000276.1, read on the forward strand.
GCACTCCTTAAGAGGTCCTGAGTGAAGATGTAAGCAGCCAAACTAACCTGGCATTAGTTTGCGGCGTCGACAACCTGTTCCTCGGTGTTAAACGAGTAGATCGCGGCTACAGGGGCAAAGATTTCTTCCTGTTTAATACGCATCGACTTATTTACATTCGTCAGAATAGTGGGTGCGTAGAAGTTGGGACCTAGCTCGAGTTAATAGGTATGTGCTAATGTATGTGTTTCGTCAGTTTTCATACCTAGAGCCGAGAGCTTCTTGCCGCCGACGATTTTTAATATAAAATAAAAAGGTTAATCTTTTAAAGCTTAATTTTATAATACTAAGTAGTATTATTAGTTTTTATACTATTTATTTTCTTTTAAAACTAATTTATTTACTATTTTATAATTTAATAATTAATTAACTTATAGTTAATATTTAAATATAGTATAATATTAATTTGGGTCTGCTAGCACTGTTGATCAGGCAGTCAACCTACACGGAGACTCAAGAGACGCGAGCGTACCTTTGGTAAGGCTTCTGCCCTGTACACAATTTCTACAATCTTACAGATTTTTATAAGGACATCAACCGAGCTTCGAGTTCACCGGGGTGGCGACCGAAGTTTCAAGCTCATGCAGGTTTTTTGAACTCAACAAAAGAACTACTACCCACAGTTTCCACACAAATTCGCAAGCAAATAAATGAAGGTAGGAAGTTCAGTATCCCGTGGCCTGGCCATTCCGCTGGTGGTGCGGTCGCTGCGTTGCTTCATCTAGCCTTAAGATCGAAATTTAGCGATATCTGTGAGTTCACATCCTCTGTACACGCGAATTAACTTTATTGTAATCCGAATCACCAATGCCAGCCACAATTATTATCAACATTTAACAAGTGAAGTAACATTTTCTTGCATAACATTTGGAAGTCCTTCAGTTGCCGAAGTCCGTGGTAGGAGAAGATAAGGCTGTGCTTGACAGAATCATGCTAGAAGCTCCGATTCTCAGCATTGTGAACTAGTACAGCTTGGTATCACGACTTGACTGTAGTTACATTCGGTCCGTCCTCCAATTGTATAACTTCGATGCACCGGAGGCTCTAGATACCACTGGAGGAGTTTCAGAGAAGCGGTGGCCGCTACCAACCCCTGATCTCCAGCACCTTGGCACCATAGTCGTCTTAAGGACGGATGCGCCTGATCTGCAAGTGCGCAGTGCAGAGACATCCCATGCCGGTCTTAGGGTAACGGGCTGGGGTTCAACCTCGCAGGCTCTTGCAGACCTAGTGTTCTGTAAGTTACGGGTTCATAAAAGAACATACTACCGGATGAAAATAGAACAGCTAGTGAGAAGTATTTCCGACGATGATGCTCCCACTATGCGGACTTTAGTCACACCACTTGCGTGAGGGTGAAGATAGGGGTGGTAGAATTAACAGGTTTCAATATGAGAACAGCAACCAGTCTACCGGCTCGAGACTATCTACTTTCTCGCAGCCTACTCGTAACCTAGTGCCGATACCAAGACCAATATTTTCCATTGTCGCGTAAGGCGCAATAGAATTACCTTTATTAATTATGACACTGCGAGATGCATGTAGATTGCGAGTATTAGAAACCAAGATTAACCTGCAACAGACCCCGTCAGTGGGTTATGAGCCAATTTAATACATTCTTTGCGCAAGACCGCAGACGTCAAGTTGCACATCGTGTGACCATTCGGGGGTGAATTTAAGAGCATATGGATAGATGAATATGAATTGATTGATTGATTGATTGATAAGTTTAACGTCATGGGGGGCCACCTCTGGCTGAGGCTACCCACGCCGGACCTCCCAAGGGGTTCTAGGACGCGGCGAGCTCTTATATATACATATAATGACGCCGAAACCATGCCTTTCGTGGACTCAACATTCCATTGCCCGTAGTCCCTACGCGCGGATCTTCCAGGTCTTGTTTTTATATGTGAACCCTACCCCGCCCGTCCCTTTGTCCCTATCCATTTGCCTTGGTGGTTAACCTCCTCCCGGTCCGGAAACGCGGCTGGTCCCGGAGACAACTGCCGGCCGTGCCAAAACCCCCCGTGCTCACGCCGGTAAAACCCCATGGGGAAAACCCGTCGGTGACTTGAACGGGTGCCAACAAGACCTCCTGGTTTCGACTCGTATTCGGGCGGTATCGGGGTGCGCGCCTGACGCATTCGCAGTCGCTTTCGAGCTCCGTACCTAAGAACCTCCGCTTTGCCAATACACGCAGTTTAATAGGATTCGAGCGTATACTTAGTCCCCGAAGGTCAAAGTAAGGCCTGTTGTCGACTGTGCCAAAGCCGGAACTCCCGTCTCCCATTTCTATAGCCTGTTAGTGCGCAGAGTAAATCGCGCATATAAACTATATGGCAGACCCACTCTTCGCACTAACAGTAGGTGCCAAGAAATGTAGTTGGAGGAGGGAAGTTGTAGATGAATATGAAGAGGTTGCCGGAAAAGGTTCAAGTTGGTGATAACAAGGGCTCGGAACGGGATGGGCACATAAGAATATTTTAACCCTTCATACCGATGGAAACGTAAAAATTCTGTGTATACCGACTCTTTTAGTGATAGTAATGATTTAGGTCTTTCCTTGATTTGGCCATCTAGACTTCCGCCGTATTCCTCCATATATGCCCAATCCTACCTTCACTCATCATTAACCGCAGCTATGATATAATGTTACTATATGTACTCTGGTGATTTCGCTCTATGTATTGCAGTTTCAACCCCTATGCTATTGTTGTAGCCTCGTTATATGGTGATTTACAGTAGTTGTTGCAGCGGCACTACCACTTCAACTGAATCATTGTTTGGTATCGCATCCCATTCTCACATGTTACATCAAGATATCCGTATTTACTCAGGCACCTTAACCCCAGTGATCTCCTCAAGCTTCTTAAGCAAAGCATCTTGGGCCTTCTCATCGTACGCATCCTGTTTCGCCTGTGCCGGGCCTCTCTTCCCATTCTCCCAGAACACCCATTCTTCCCCTCCGCCTCGCCCGTTCCCTCCGCGAGCATGACATACAACCTCTCGCTCTCCTTGATATCCCCCGGGCTCCCGCACCCCCCAACTTCGTCGGCACCCAGCCCGGATCAACCGAGTGCGCGACGACCCCTCTCGACGCAAACCGTCGGGCAAACACAAACCCGAACATGGTATTGTACAGCTTTGTATCAGCGTACGCGCTGCCCTGGCTGAAGCGCCCGGTTTTATTCCGCTCTCGCCATCCGAAGTCTTCTAGACTCGCCGATCCGCCCCAGTGACTGTCTGAGCTCGCGTATACGAGACGTCTGGGCAGCGGCGCGAGACAGGTTAGGAGATAAGGGGCTATGACATTCACGGCGAAGACGGCCGGGTATCCCTCTGCCTGCGCGCGGTAGGGACCAAGATAGAGACCCGCGTTGTGAAAGATGCAGTCCATGGGCTCGAGTTTCGAGAGCGAGTGCGCAAGAGCCTTGGTCTCTTCGATGGATGTCAGATCCCCGAGTAGGACGTCGGCGGCGCCGGGACAGGCATTGCGCGCGTCACTTGCCCTTTGGGAGTTACGCGCGTGCAGGTAGACTGTGTGACCTTTGGAGACGAGCTGTTTCGCTGCGCGGAGGCCGAGCCCGTCTGAGGATCCAGTTACGAATATGCGACCCATTGCAGCTTACTTGGTGATGTGAACATGGGGGACATCAGTATTGTAATGGAGCCAATTTGATGTTAATGGCATCCTATGCGCCGGGCTTACTACTATACCTCCCTACCTCCGCTATTATGAATGCCTGCTCCATGTATTACTGACAGTCTCTCTATAGAGTCAATACATCATAGACTGCTAGACGTGGTCTGGGTCAGGGTTAATTACTTAGATAGGGGGTACTGTACCTTTTTAGCTATCGACGTAGCATTAAGATTGCCCCACACAAGCTCCAGGCAGAAGCTACCACCGTGGATTTGGCGGGGTAATTTGGCCAGGGGGACAGTAGCAGTGCGGGGTCAGAGGCTGGCGTCATAGGCAGCGCAAGCTTCAGGTACCAGATTGCCGTTGTACCGCTAACTGAACTGAAGCTACCTGGTAGTTACCTAGGTAGTTACCTAGGTAGCTACCTTCCGAAAAATAAACGAGATTCGAATGGCCTGGAATCCGTAAAACCCTCCCAAGGCTCATTTGACCTTCAATAACAAACCAATCACACTCAAAGGATACAGAAAGATAGAAAGACATGTCGACAGTAACGAATCCAGATCCAGGCCAAGGCGCCCCGGCCTTCATCCCGCTCGAGGCGAATCCAGAGCTAATGACCTCGCTCCTGCGGAAGCTGGGTTTAAGCAGCGCCCTCCAGATCCACGACGTCTACAGCATCACCGAGCCCGAGCTGCTCGCCTTCATCCCTCGCCCCGCGCTCGCGCTGCTCCTAGTATTCCCCGTGAGCGCGACCTACGAGTCGTCGCGGCTGGCCGAGGACGCCGGCGTGCCCGAGTACAACGGCAAGGGCCCCGAGGAGCCCGTGATATGGTGGAAGCAAACGATCCGGAACGCGTGCGGGCTGATGGGCCTGTTACACGCTGTCTCGACGGTCCGGCCAAGGGGTTCATCGGTATGTTCATCTCGTCCCTCCATCCCCTCCTCTATTCACCCATTCACCCATTCCCTCCTTCTCGATCCCCAGTCCAAATAAATCCCAAAGCTAACAACTCCTCTTTCCAAATCACCAGAAAAAGACAGTCCCCTCTCAACCCTCTTATCGCAATCCATCCCCCTCTCACCCCAAGAACGCTCGTCCCTCCTCGAAAAGACCCCCGCCCTCGCCTCCGCGCACCAAGAGGCCGCGAGCCAGGGCCAGACGGTCGCCCCCGACGCCCAGGACGACGTGGACCTGCACTACGTGTGCTTCGTCAAGACGGACGACGGCGCCCTGTGGGAACTCGACGGCCGGCGCAAGGGCCCCATCGCGCGTGGCCAGCTGGCTCCCGACGAAGACGTCCTATCCGAGAAGGCTCTGCTCTGGGGCCCCCTGAAGTTCCTCGAGCGCGGGGGTGGCGACATGCGGTTCTCGTGTGTCGCACTCGCAGGGTCTGTGGACTGATTGATTAATAGCATTGGGACGAAGAAAGGAGCGAGCGAGTGACGGAGAAATGATGAAGAAATGCATGAGCCCAGGCAAAGGAGTAGCCAGACAGATACTAGCAGGATTCTATGAGTCGCTGTCTTACCTGTGTAGGTATGTTGGTTTTATGCGATTGTGTAAACACGAACTCGGACATAGATAAAGGGAACTAGAATCAGCCAGAGCCCAAGTCGTCCTCGATCATTCAGGGCATAATGGAGTAGTTCAGGTACATATCTACACAGGACTACTCACCGCCAGAGCCGATATAATGAGCTTCTCGACTATTCGCCATACAGCTAACGACTAGAAATTACTGCTGCCAGACTCAAAAAAATTAGGATAAAACGAAAAATACATCTTTTGTGAAAGCAAGATCGTTTCGTTGGCCTATTCTAGGTTCCTCTGCAAGAGCGTTTCCTGCTTAATACACTTGATACATCCATCGTCGTCAGCCCTGGTATTTCTGTTAACTTGTGCAGCCTGGTTAGCTGAGTATTGAAATGATATGCCTTGCAATTTGATTTTCAATTTCAATCTCACGAACCAAGCCCTGATCAAGGCGTAACTGTACACATTCACCACCACTACTGAAAAGTTAGATAGAGCCAGATCTAGATCTGACATGGTAGTCTCGACTAAGTCGAGGGGGGCTTTCCGAAGAGACCGTTTCTGCCAAACCAGAGGTTGGTGCGACCATTTGTTGATTGTATGGCTGTTCTTGCGAAAAGAAAGGGACGGGTCGCGGGATTAAAGGTACAGAATAGCGTTGAGGACAACCATATTGGCCGGGAGACGGGCAGAAACTAGGGTAGATGGGCAGGGATAGGTAGAAGTGATATGCCGCATGCCCCATATCGAATGGGCTCGGCATCAGATAATGTGGCATTTCCGGCTCGTACAAGGCCGCCGTTCTTGCTCTAGTTGAACAATTGTTAGTCATTGGGATAAGGGTGAACGAGATCGAGATAGGCGCCGTTTACCTTGGTAATGGAGTGCCAGCACGAGGAGAAAGAGTACGGTAAGGAGAGGCCGGTTTGTTCAGAGACATGGCCTGAATCCACCAATCAGCTTCAGCAGGATTGGTTGTAGTAGAGGAGTCTGAGTTCTGGATTGAGTTAGAGATAATTTGTCCGCCGTCCGTCGAAGTAGGCGAGTCTCTATTTCCATCGAGGCCATGACGTCCTGCATGACCTGGTCGACTCTTAGGGTTACATTTGTGTTTCCGGCAATCAGCCTCTCCACAGCTTGCAATCAAGTCCCTGATATGCAGAACGATGTGTTGTGCAAGTTCCTCGTCTACGCGTGCTTGACCACTTGCCTCGCTCCCGCCCGTTGACATTATACCGACTGAACCATGTTTAAGGAGAATACCTTTCACCAGGTCAAGCAGCTCACCCATCTCAGTGAATGAGGGTAGGCGTTCCGGGTCGACGTTAGAGGTTTTCAAGAACTGCTGCGTCGATTTACGCTCGGTCGCCTTAGCACAGGTTGGGCACTTTGAGCTTTGTTTTTGGATGCTCGTATCGGGAGCAGCTGACGTTTTGCAGATTTCACACTTAGGGTGGTACGGCATCTTGGTACCGGGAAAAGTCCGAAGACCTTGGATGATATGAACAGGGAGGTCTCCGCCATCCTTCGCGGCCTTTTTCCATTGCTTTTCTTTTCGTTTTCTCTCTTTAGCCTCCCGTCGCTTCTCTTTCCTTTCTTTATTTTTCTGCCGTCTAGCATCTCGCTTCGCCTCGTGGCGTGCCTTTCTCTCCGCTCTTTTTCTTTCCCTCTCTTGCTTCTTGCTAGGTCGGTCACTTTGTGGAACTTGTTCCACGGGAGGAAGGGGTGGACTCGGTACGAACAACTCAGCTGGAAGCTGTGCCGCGGACTCAGGGGCAAGACCAGTAGTCCCCTTAACCTGTCCTTTTCCAATTGTTTCTGGAGATTTCTGTTTCTCCTCGGCATGAGGTGTCAACATGCTTATAGCCCCCTCAATCGTCTGCTTGATACCTGAATTTACCTTTTCAATCACACTCGGGGGCATCCGATCCAAGGAGTCAACCCAAGGAGAATGGGTTTTATCTGCAGCAACATAAGTTCAGTCAAGCTCACACAAGCCCTGGGTGGTTTCACAAACCTCCATTAGGAGATTCATTTTGAACTCCATGCCCTGGTTCGTCGGTTAGTATGAGAAAGAGGTAAGGCATATAGGTTACTCTGTCGACTGACCTCGTGCCGAAGTGCTACTTGTTTCCCCTGTAGTTTCTGCTCTCAATTAGCTATATACAGATGAACAAGGTAAATAGGCGAATATACCAGCCGCCGCCGCCTTTGGCCTCCTCGGCCGTTTTCCTCGCTCGGATTTTCCCTTCTCTCGAGCAGGAGATTCTTTTCACCCTTGTTAGGCAGGCGAGAGTCTAGAAGGGATTTGAGAGATACGCACCGACGAGTCTTTTAGGTTCAGGCTTTTGAGCGAGCCTCTCGTTATCCTCCGATCGGCGCACTGGTATTTGTCAGCAGGTATATATCATGACTCAAAGTGAGATAGGTGCGTACACATTTCAGGAAGCTCGTCAACCTTTGCAAGACGAGGAATGGGCATCTGAATGTCATCGGCTTGCTCCACTGGCTGATCGCGCCGGCTTGATGGCTTCGCTTGCTTGTCTGCTTGACATTTTTGATCCAGATCATCTTCCTGTGTTTCAGCTTTGTCGCCACGCCAGTCACACGCAGCTGTGGGAGCGGATGGCTGCTGATTCTTTTCATAGGAGTGTGCTAGGTCGTCTGGTTCCGGCGAGGGAGCATCGCCTCGCCAATCACAAGCGTCATTTGATCTAGAGGGCTTGGAGAGCGCCTTTTCACGGTTGCCGGAATCGCCGTCGAGCTGGCCAGTCATCTCAGCAGCCTCGGTCTTGGCCTGGAGCTGCTCTCGTGACAGACCATTACCGTCAAAGGAATGGTTCATGGTGAGAACGACGAGGTGTGTGTTGGATAAGACCAATGTATTGCTTGGTGTATCAGTCTGGGGTGTGAGCACAGGCCCGTTCACATACTAACGATTTTTGATGTATTAATGTTGTATAGGTGCTGTTGGAGTGATGATAGGATGCACGCGGAGGTTGGAGCGAAGAGAAGCGTGAAAGAGTGCTTCTACGTGAGATGCGGAGGGCCCATGGAGTTGAAAGGTCTGAGATCGACCCCTTGGGCACCGATCAGGATTTGTTTATATCACCTGGCATGTCATGCAGTTGTTGCCCGAGAACCACTATGCAGGCGAGGCTAGCTACCTTCCAGTTCGCCTCAGATGGCCACGGTACGCGAGAGATCAAGCGACGAAGTAGCAGCCGGCGGTAAGGAGGGACGCCCAGCAACGGCAAGAAGGCGAGAAGGGCACACCCGTCCCTCCATATTCGTGCCGTTTGTCCCATCAGTATCTGAGTTGGAAGCGAATGTAGAGAAAGACAAGTATTGTGATACGGATATCCCAGGTGATCCTCGACGCGTTGCGTAGAGATTCGAGCAAAACTACTAGTAAACACGCCTCAGTCCAAGCGTAATGCATAGCCCAAGATCGTGAGCATCCGATCATGGTGAGCTCAAAGTTATTTCCTAGCATAACAGCCATGCGTAGGAAGTCGTGATGGGGCGCATAGACAGGCTGCTACCTACCGTTTCAAAAACCAATGGTTAAAAGCTTGGGCAAGAGTAGGTGCTCCAGCTCTGATATTGTCGCTACCTACCTAAGGTGGGGAGTAACTACCTCCTAAGCGGTTGCTGATGAACTATGGCAATTCTATCGCGACCCATTCCGCAATCAAAGTACGCACCTGCTGGATTGATGCAATTGAGGCGAGACGGTACTGGCAACCCGCCGCCGTCTAGAAGGCACCTAGCAGTTGAGAGGCGGCGCATAGAAGGGCTCCTTGAGAAGCATTCGATCCTAAACTTGACTACCTGGTTAGATAATCTGCACGTGAAATAGCACTGGACTTCAATTGTTGGTCCCACGAGGTAGTTTCGACCCTTTCTTATTCCTCACCCTGATCGCAGTGGCTCCGTCTGTCTTGTTCGGTGCTATTCAGAGCGAAAGTAGTGGCTCGTAAAGATTGGATTTGCATTCAGCTCCGAGCGCGCTTTATCATCTCTTCGGACGCTTCCAGGTGTGCTTCGAAGAATCCCGAAGTAATGCTCTTCTCATAGGAGCGCAATACCTACGTATATTTATCGTACAATGGCGCAAAAAGTCTCAGCTCACTGCATGTCTGTAGAATGCATTCCCTAATACCATATAGAACTGATCCTCAAATGTGCATCGCCAACCCACACAGCATCGCGTCACGACACGACACTCAAGCCTACCTCAGTGCAGCCCAAGCAGTCGGTAACGCAACTGTTAGTAGGATATGACAGGCTGGAGTCCTAGAAGGCCAATGCATACACTAAAGACGCAGAATTTCGAACTTGTTATCTGGATACCGGCTAGAACGGATTAGCTCGGTGTATTGCGAGTAAGTTGATCTTCAATTCAGTCATTCGCAAAAGACTCCTATAGTGCCCGGACAAGAGGGCCGGAGAAAGGACCGGGGATCAGTGGGAAAAGCCGTATACGAGTCGGGCCATGCGTTCTAATTAATTACCCTACCTGTTGCGTATGCACACGTGCAGTCAGTTGGAAAAATGCATAGGTATGTGGTCAGCTACCATGTGATTACCTCTTTTCTGTGTGCTTGCGCGTCAGCCATTGAAGAATGAGTAGTATAATTTTTTCTATTTCTCCTTTTATTTTCTCCTTCTCATCGTTGAGATACTACGACACGCATATCGATTTAGATAGCCAACTGTGAGAAAACAGTAAGAAATCTCGAATATCCTGCACCGGAACTGGCTGACGGACTGCATGTTCTCAGACAGGCATTACCATCCCACCCAAACTTCAGCAATAGAAGGGAATGACCAACCCGAGGAGGAACCCCGACGTCCTTCCACCGACTGCGGGTAGATCCAGGGCCAGGGCAGGACAGGGGGTGGGGGGGTTTGTAGATCGTCCCCTTTTAAAGCGTCGCCGACACCACCGTTCTGACCAGTTTTGTAGGTACCTACTTAGTCGGCAGCCCCGTTTGATATGGCGTCGCGTTCCGTTTCCGTTCTTCATATCGCAGTGATGTTTGATGCGAGGTCCTTTTATTATTGCAAGTTCACTTCCTTGTACTACACACTCTCACTACACAACATAGGATACTCACCAGCCACCTTTCTCCTACAATAATATACAAGTCCAGATTGCCAAGATGAGCTGTTCGATAGACCTTCGTTAAGACCATTGTGGTAATCCCAAGACGTCGTAGCTTATCAGACTTATTTAGCTTCGTTAGGGCGAGATGGTTTTTTTCAACCAACAAGGGTCATTGTCAAACTGCGATTGGCCCTACGACAGCTCTCTAGTACGCAATCTAAGCAATTCTCATCTTCGGGATAGTGGAATGCTGTAATGGTCGCCTCGGCGGCGTACCCCCGGGCGCGGACAAGAACCCATTCCCAGGCACGTGTAGATGGCAGAAATAATGAATTGAGCGCCGTCATCTCACTTGGCTTGCAGCACACTTAATTGTGATTGTCACGTCATCATAAAAATTGCAGTCCACTCCCCCACAACTAGACCTTCGGAATCGCTGGTCCCATGCATGGAATATCGGAGAGAAGTGTCGTGATTTGAAGAATGGCCGGTACGCTAGGTACTTGAACTAGTGCACAGCTGATCACGTCAGTTAATTGCCGTCTTGTCTAGTAGCAAGTTTAAAGGCTCGCAGACAAAAGATCGTGAAGCAGCGAAGGAAGTCAAAATGAAGAAGAGCGTAAGCAACTATACCTTGGGTAGGCATGCGCAAATTACTCGAACATATTCGGTTGGCGGATGCAAAGATCTCGGTTAAGGGATTGGGGGGACCGCCAAACTCGGTCCCGGCAACGATCTCTCGCTTGTTCCTGTCAGCACTCGGTACCTACCCCTTCCTGAGGCTAGAACAACGACGCCTCGGAACACTTATTATCAGCCGCAACCGAATCTTTTAGTTCTCTATCAGTATTAACAAGGCATCTGTTAACAGTTCGGCATCGAACATGCGAAAGGGTTCGTATACAAGTATATCGTGCAGGTATAAGAGGGACCCAACTTGAAATGCTATTCTGGTTTCTTCGTGATGCGCAGCGTAGCAAATCCTCATCATGATGCTGACACTACCTGTAGGAATTTAGGGTAGTATAGCCATCCCACGGCGCATGACGTGCAGCTATCCCAGACTATCCCAGACTATCCCAGACCTAGAAGGATCACATCGCCCACCATTTAATCACATTTGAACGTCATTGGCGATAACGACTCGAATATTCACGTACTTCGAAAAACGGATACTTGATTTCGTATAGATACGCTACACTACAGCTATAACTCGGCGAAATGAAACGTATGTTCTACAGTTCTCATGGCTACTGTAGTGTGCCGCTGCAGTGTACGACAACTGTACTCGTCTATTAGGCAACCAGTCACACACGATTGGCAGGTATTAGCGGACTAAGCAGGTACCGTAAAAGTAGCTGATGAAGCGCAGATAATCATGGATATATCTGGAAATACCCGACATTTGCTGTTGCTGCATGTAGTTGCAGGTGGTTAGAACACAGGACTGGACGGTAAAGGCACACCGTAACTTTCAGTGCAGATCTACTACAACTAGGCTCGCTAGGTACGTACATACTTACCTAATGTACCCTGGGCAGCCCTGGGGGGGCCAAGGGCAGGGGTCAGAGATTTAGCATGGGGCGGTTGCTGGCGATCACGAACTAAGCGTCCGCTAGATTCCTAGAACAATAGGGCGGATCAGGTAGCGCAACAGCGCAAAGATTAGGTGCCCTTCGTGCCTACCTACTTAGGTAGGATCTTATACGTAGGGCCTCTGCTTGCACGACATGAGTAAAGGCATCGGGACTCTTTTCTTCTCGACGTGATTTCCACGATCACCTCTCCTCCTCCTCCTCCTCCTCCTTCTTTTCGTTTGCTACATCCATATCTAAAGGCCAAGCCCATCAGGGGGTTTCCTTGTATCTCAGCATATTAGCACGCCTGGATCGAAGCTCTACATGCGTACATCAAAGTGTTTGTGCGCGTGAAGCCTCTCTCTCTCTTCATGGCTGTCCTGCTGTCTGCTTCATAGGCGGTTCAGACTTGCACCAGGCACCACTGCACGTGCTTCTCCCATTTGCTCATCTTCTTTTGTCTTCTAATGAGCCGCCGCGATCAATATCTTCCTCTTAATTGATAATCCGCCCTGTGTGATCCCCCGCCAATACATGGATTCTTTTCCAGTCCCGGGAACAGCTAGATACTGACGGCCTGTGCTTTTCCCGTTTGGATACAAGCACTACAACTTTTCGTTTGCCATTTACTTCCGGCACCGCTACTACAAACACTTTCTCTATTGTCCCCCTCACTATCATAATAAGCTACTAATATCTTGTCTTTATCTTTTACTCTCTCTCTCATTCAGTAGTTGTGGCTCGATTTTACTTCATCTTAAGTCTCCACAGACATCGCCCACAGTTCTTTAGAGCAAAGAAACCACATAATACAAGAAGTCATTCTGATAGATTTTCGTTTCTACCCGCGAAAAATCTCTCGGTATTTCGCAAAACAGCCATGTCAGCAAGATGGGATTGTTGAACTTCATTTCCAAAAAGGCGTCTCACTCAGATCTGTCTAGATATGGTTCACTCAAGACAAGCGCTTACGATGAGACGGTGGCGTCGCGACCGCCAATCCGCGGTATGCTTGCTTCCTAATTGAGTAACGCTGTGTGTCTCTCTTAACTTACAGGACGTCGTCTTTAGGCACATACCCCGTCCTCGGCAATGGAGCCAAGATTCTAGAGGAGTTCCAAAAGTCGCACCCCAACCTTGCAACAATCTCACAAAATAACACACCAGCTACCTCGGCCCGAACTTCTCGATTACACGGTCCCGGTGTGGACCGGCCGATGACCGCTCCGTCAAACCAACTTCGTAACACGTCGGGTTTGATGAGCCCACAATCGCAGCCGTTACCTTCCTCGCAACCAGCCCAAAAGAAGAAATATGGCCCGTATAAGTTGCCCCCGAAACTCGAGACTGATATCCAGGGTCCCTCAGCTTTCGAGCGACCCGTACCATCGCCGGGCTTGGTATCACTTTATTCTGGCTCGGTCCGAAGCAGTGAACCCGGGAAACCCAGAGGCTACGTCGATCTCCTGGACGCCCAGTCGATGTTTAAACCCTCGGATTTCCATAGTAGAGTTCAGGCTGCGGGCGCGAAGAACTATGGTGAAGATGTGGCAGACCGTAATAGGGATATGGCTAGCAGTCCTTTGAATGTAGCAAGGACTCGGGGCACAGCTCCGAATCATGCAAGTGGATATGAGCGCCCACTGGTCTCCAAGGACGTCGATGATGACTCGGATGACGAACCTCCTAGGCCTCGAAGAGTTCGGCAATCGACAAGCTCGATTCGCAGACCTAAGAGCATTGATCCTCACACATCCGGCTCATTCCCCAAGCGGACATCATCACGTGTTCCACCTCAATATGCGGATGAGGCGCCAAAAACCATGACCCGGACAGAGTCAGCCAGATCGGAAAGAGCAGCAAGGCGTAAATCTATGCCGTCTTATATGGCTTCTGCGACTGGTCAGAGGCCCCAAAGTTCCTCGGCTGTCAGGAAAGACAAGGCCAACGACCCCGCCGCCTTCCCTGATTCTCTTAGAAGTCATGCTCGATTAGCCACAGCGTATGACCGGGAATATGCAAAGCCGAATATCTCTTCCAAGAGGCAATCTTTAGGGCCAGGATCGCACGATGGGCATTTGTCATATCAGCAACGCAACGACCTTGACAAGCCTTTACCAGCTCTCCCTCCATCTTCCAGGAATCGTTCCAGGCGGAGGACTACAGAATCGAGGTTACTGGAGAAGAGACAAAGCCTCCAGGGAATTTCTTCATCCAGTCGCGGAGAGATCTATGAAGACACCTACCAGAAGAAAAAGTCATTACAGGCCGTCTATTCCTCCAGAGGCCAGAATTCAGCTGGGCGACAACTGGGAAGTACCACCGATCTTCAGGACTTTTTTTATAGCTCGCCAGCGCAGCAACCTGACCACGAATCACGTCAGTGCTCTCCAGCGTCGCGATTTGTACTTCATGATTTTCGTTTGTGGAATTCATACTAACCTGGATTACAGAAATAGTACCTCCTCCCGCAAAGAACACCGAGACTACTGGCCACTCGAGTCTATTAAATCACTCTCAGAATCAGAGCATGATTTCCCTGCCCAACAAGAGTACCGAGGCTGGGAGTATTATTCCAGATCGAATCAGTAGCCTTCGTCGTTGGTCCGTGACATCTGAAACAGCCATGTCGTCTCTAAGCTCGAATCCATTCCGTCCCCAGTCAGGACACACCACCAACACTTCGGTCGATTTCTCGCCACTATTTCCGCATGCCCATATAAATGAGTCAAGACCACCCATCCTCGGTATTTCATCTATGAAGCCGGTAGAAGCCATCTCTAGAAACATATCCCCAGTCCCATCGCCAATTCTCCCCCTTCCAATTCCTCACGGGCATCAACCGGACGGGTTCTTCTTGGAAGACCATGCTTCAGATGGTGAAAGTTCTCCAGTTACATCGAGCGGCTCGTATGAGAAGGACCTCTTATTTTCAGAAACGGGATATGGTGTCTCCGGCGATCAGATATCCGGTCTTCCTGGTTTATTCGACGTGGTTGTGCCAACCTCACCGGTAGGACCATCAAGTCAGAATTGGGGAAACGAGATAGAGCGCGTACCTAGGCAGTTTCACATGCCAGCCTACATTGAGTCCGACAACGATATTGTCGAGAACCAACACCCCGAAGACTCATCCGAAGATGAGATGAACTTTGATATCCCGATGAGCCGCGCAGATCCGGCGCTACGATATACCCCGGCCATGGAGAAACCCTCCGCGAAGACACAGACACTGGAGGAGGATGATGATTCGGACTATTGATTTGAGCTGCGAGATGGTAATTACACACCATGATTTGACTTTTAGGTATAATTATGGATATGATAGCGACGGTGTTTCATACCCTGGACACGGAAAAAAATAGTCAGGACGGTTCTCGGAATCGGTGTTTATTTGCAATTCTAAATCTGGCTTGATTATATGTTGGCTTGCATTACACGGATCCTTTGGTTGTTCGGCGTAACGTAGCGTAGAGCTAGGATAGATACTGAAACTCGGAGTTAGGATTCGGCGAGATTCGTTCCATGCCAAATGAACCCAAAAATAAAACTTAATTATCTTCTGTCTCCTATCCTCTTGTTCACATCGACTCCTGAAGCGCGCAGCTGTAGCCTCTAAGAGTTGGTAGTGATGACCTGGTGCAGTCCTTTCCTAATATTTTCAAAAGGAGAACTGCAAGGGTGTATAAAACGTAGTCGCTGCGAATAGTCCCGAATCCTCTTTCAACTAAGAGCTTACATACTACGAGCACATACCAACAGCACACAGCTCCTAAAGAGCGATACCATTCAATCACCAAATCAAGAGGAATATGAGTAAGAGAACAACGCGATATCGTTCATTCAGGACTACGTAAATAACTACGCACAGGTACAATTAAACATCTTCCTGAACTCGTCCGGTGTGATCTCCTTCAGCCTATTCAGCATCTTCTGCGCGGCCTTGGACTTGGCATTCTGCCCGCTCCCCGCATACGCATTCTCCCTCACCGCGCCATGGATCAGTACACCAGCCACGACTTGAACGGCCGCGAACTCGGCGTCCTCGTCGTCTGTTTCCGAGACCATGAGTCGCCATCTCGTGCAGCGGAAGTCCGTTACGAGGACGTGAGACAGCATTGTCACGGGGTGGTTGTTGGCGTAGGTGTCGTAGAGGTGCATATCGTCAAAGTAGGGGAGGACATGAACATCAAAGAAGCACTGGACTTCGCCAAAGTCGTACTCGCTATCCACAAACACGGCGCCGATGTACGATTCCAGGATATCCGGGAGACATTTCGGTGGTCGCTTCTCTCTAACCCAGTAATTGCGCGCATAAGCAGCGCGACCGAGACCCGCTGCTTCGGCCTCGTCTTCTGCCTGGGTCCGCGCCTCCGTGATATTCAGGACGTAATCGGCAATCTCCTTGTGCAGCATAGAGTTCATCGAGACCATGTGTTTCTGCAGACCGAGGGATACGCAGAGGCAGCCTTGGAACTGATTCGATACCATCGCCATCTTGTGCTCCGTCAGCCACTGAGGATCGGCGCCGGGGAACTTACGGAACAAGTAGTCGACGCAGGCCATATCGAGCAGGGCGTCTCCGAGAAATTCGAGACGCTGATAGTTGGGTATGCCCTCGTAGACGAAGCCGTACGAGGCGTGTGTGAAAGCACTGCGGAGCAGCCGAGGGTATCTGAACTTATACCCCATCTTTTTCTCTATCTCGCCTGCGAGGTCGTAATGTACAGCCCGGGGCTCGGAGCTCTGCCACTCTGGTATCTTGTATGCCCCGTAGTAATCGCCGTATTTGGTCATCCTGTGATTCCGGTGATTGACAAATTTCGTCACCGCCTGGATTGCCAAATCAAAATCTCGCTGCTCACGCGTTGTCATATACGCTGCGCCTATAAGTGCCTCGCAGACATCTGCGATAGACTTATCAGCTAGTGAGTGGGTTTTCTTGAGAATGTTACTGTATTGTCTCCCTTTGAGGAGCTCAAGCCCCTCAGGGTACCACGTGCTTCGGTCGAAAGCCCTCGTCCGTATTGACTCCTCTACCTTCAGCTCCAACGCATTATTGAAGAGATTCTTGTTGCATATGAGTAGCATCCGATCAACGTGGTACTGAAATTCGTCACAATCTTGGATCTGGGAAAACAGAGCTATGGTGGTACTCATTTTTAGAAAGGAATCGCCTAGAAATTCCAGACGCTCATAGTTTCTACCCATTCCTCGTTGTACGTTAATCTGGTCCTCTCGCGTCTCTTCTGTGTTGTCGCTGTCTTTTGTCATAGCTTCAACGGCCAGATCTGGTTGTACGTCCAGACCGATTGATTTACAGCTTTCAAGCACAATGAGATTAGACTCCAACCGATAAATAACCGCTGGCAGGTTGTAAGACATGGCAACCACATCAACCGGGAGCTTCAATTTGTTAGAAGAATCTTGCGATAACCAGGGTTTTGGCGACTTACGATTGAAATGCGTAGAGTCTGAAAGACTAGGAAACATCTTCGGTCGGCTTCACTTGTTGGATCGAATCTGTCGAGCAGATTTCGACGAAGAGGTATGTACTCTGCTTCGATGACCGGTAGGTTATCTTGTGGAATCATTTTACCACGGCTCTTCCGCCATATGCTACTGACCATTGAACTCCAGATATCAGGTGACTCTCCCTGCTGCTTACTTTTGGGCAGTCCCGGCAGTTGAGGATCCGTGTGTTTTAGATCAGGACGCCTCCTTATCGTATAGAATTTTCGAGAGCCATCATAGGGGTCCGTGACAAACTTGTTGTTGTCGAATACCTGCTCTGGTTGATTCTCCCATTCAATGTGATCTGGTCCGTTCTGGATTTCTTCGATACAGTCCCAGTCGATGATCTCACGGGGATCCCCTTTCGATGCTAGACGTTCTGATCCGTGCCCATGTACTAGGGGCGCAAAAAAATAGGGGAATTTGTCTGCCTCGGAAGCGTACTCTTTGCTGAAGATGTCCTTGAAGATTCTTAGAGTGAAGTGATTGAACCCGTCGATATGTCCCTGGTTACAATCTATAGCGACAGGCCAGGGGATGCATTCAACCTCTGACGATTGCTGGTTCCCAAAGTAGATGGGAAATGCAGCTATACGCGTCAACGGCTCCCTTGTTAAAAGGGCCAGAGGCCGAGAAGGTCGACCGAGAGCCTGTGGGCTGGATAATTTGATTATCATGACGAAAAGCTTCCGAGGAAACCCAAGAACAGCCCACAGAGCTGGCTTTCGTTTCATGAGGTACTCGGCCCTTTTTTTAGAGCTGATCGCAAGCTTAGCGTTGCGCATAGCCGGCAGAATCTTCGCAAATGTCGATCTTAGATTGTCATCTAGGTGCTTTTGCTTCTTCAATTTCAAGCACATCTCAAAGGCTGCAGAACATTTCGCGACCTGTTTCGACGACGCGCGGAGGCCAATGGCGCTTCTAATAGGGGAGACGTCTGGAAGCAAGACTTCGCATTGGAACTCACCGCCAACGTTGTGAACGATATAATCCGCAGTAACACAAACTACATCAGCTGGGTGTGGTAAAGATGACACAAATTTCGCAAGTACCGCGATGCTAACTTTATATGTCAACGTCGCGCCAGTGGAGGGAACCTTGTATACTCGGTGCTTTCTTTCTTTAGATAGATGGTAATCGATATCGTAATCGCAGCCAGAAATGAGGCGGTCTTCAGGTAGCATGTTGCAGAAGTCACGCAATTTAATCTCATGATCTTGGATCTCAGCGATAACTTGTCGATGCATAAGGTTTCCAGTTTCTATCATCTGGTAGAATTTCGAATCAGCACGTCGTGCGCGTCCTCGTGATTGAATATATTGGATCACCGTCTTGTAAAGATCAAAACGGATAACGAAGTTGCAATCAGGAATATCGATTCCCTCTTCACCCGCACTTGTAGTGAACAGACAATTCAAATCCCCATTCCGGAACCTCTTGATTGTTGTTTTTTGCCCGTTCAACGTCATCCCGAGGTCGCCCGATGTACCACTGGTGAAGCCCATCTGAAATAGTCAGCCCCTGGCAATCTAAAGGTGGGCCCGGGAACTTACAAGTCTGTCTGCCTCATAACCATAACGACTTAAGGCAGGTTGCTGGAAGAGGTCAGCAAGCAGCGCCACCGTAAGACGCTGTTCGGCAAAAATAATGCATTTGTCTGTCAGTGGATTGAAATTCGCCTTTAGGTGTTCGATTAATTTAATGACTTTGTGTGATAGGAAAAATGGATCCAGCTTGAGCTCTGGAAAGTCGTGGTGCTTTATCAGCTCAGTGGCTTTTCTCACAGCCTCAATGGCACTTCGTTCATTACACGGAAAGCTGGCTGGTTGTAGCAACTCATGCCGGCTAAAATCGCGCTCTGTTTTCGCCTCTATCCTGACACCCTCCTCTTCAGTTAACCAGAGTTTCCATACTCTGTCAGCCGCCCACCGCCCAAGCTCAGTGGTACAACTTCGAGAATATGTAAACATCCTAGCGAAAGCTCCGTTCTGACCAACAAGCTCATATAGTCTCTGCCACAAGACTGTCTCGAAGGAGATGCCGATATTGTGGTACTCAATGATGCCCTCGGTTGGTTTATTAATGGCTGCTCTTGAGAAGACGCCTGGGTCGTTAACAGTTGCTATTTCGCAGTGTAGAAGACCCTCTAGCTGAGCGGCAGCTACGTGAACATTAGTCTTGGCGTCAACAGGCGAAGCCGTCATGCCTAGGATACGTGGACGTTGCGTGTTGCTCTTCTCTAGGGTAGCATAGAAATCCTTGATGATTCTTGCGTAAGGGTGGTTCTTTTTTGCGTGGTGAGCTTCGTCGAAAATGAGAAGGTTGATCTGTTCCATGCGGATAAAGGAGTGGCACAGGCATTGATGGAGTATCTCGGCAGTGCACACAATCACAGTTTTCTTGTCGGTCAGTTCGCTCCAGAACTCTTGTGTATAGATCGGTCCTCCGGAATCTCCAGTGAATGACTCCATGTGGAAGTCTAGATTTGCTTCAAGGACTCTGAATTGTTGGTGAACCAAGGCAACCTTGTCAACCTAAATAAAAGGTCAGTCACGTTATGAGTGCAGCGATACGAACAGCGACCAAGTCGATAAACGAACTAGAAATAATGCTAGTCGATGGCCTTTGCCTGCCCGTCTGTCTTCCAGCTCCTGCTCTACAACATGACGGAGAAGAAGCACAGCGATAAGCGTCTTTCCCGTTCCTGGATTCATCAGGTCAGTGGCTCGTGGTAGAGGGAGTATGAGGGTCGCTGAAACTAACCTGTGTCGAGGACGGCAATTATGTTCTTTCTCTTGGCTCTCTCAAACAGTTCTGTTTGATACTCCCTAGGACTGCTGATAATCGGAGCATCTTCTAGATGGCTGCGATCGGGCTTCACCAGCAGACTTTGGTCACCCCTGACTGAGTCACGGGCACGAGCACGTCTATTTGCATCTTCCCTTTGCCCGCGGAGCCAGTCGTCGAAAAGAGACCTGTCGTGTGTAAGTCGGTTGCTGGCAGTGGGCTGCGGTGAGATTTCATTCTGAATAGAGTCTTCGTCCTCCGAATGAGCATAATCCTCCATGGCGACGAAGTAGGGACGGGAGAGGTAAGAGTTGTGCTCAGATGTGTGTCTACATGAGTGAGTCCATCAAATCCTTAAGGCGTCTATAAAAGGATCTAAAGAGCAGGAAGAAATCAGGATTTATATCGACATGCCCGAGGTAATGCTTAACTACCTAGGTAGGTAGAAGGTAGGGAATTGGAAGTAGAGGTAGGTATCAATGGGCGGAGGTACCGATAGATGGCATCAATGGAAGGGACCTTCCCACCTCAGGCTGTAGGATGCACCCTGGGCAGGTGCATAGACGTTACACAAACAGCTGGCGAATCTCATATAATTAATAAACGGTGACAGGTAGGTACCTAAGGTATTGCTTGTCTTCAAGTCACAGCGGCCCTTCCCGCCCAAACAAGTACCTGAATGTCGAGGAGGTCGCCAGGGCCATACAGTAGCTACCTCTAATTAACTGCATACAAGTTACTTGGATATTCCCCACTGAGTTCATGTGTATATAGGTAGGTACTTACATAGCTGAGGAATGCGCACCACCGGCGGTGACTCTGAAACATGTATAGTAGGTAATTTGCAAGTGCCTTATGGTTATTTTACACCCTCTATCTAATACTCACCATCTCCCGTTTAATGCTGCGTCACATCTTCTCTGCATTCTAGAGCTGAAAAGACTCTCGAAAGGTAAACCAGAGCTACCGATACTAGTGCGATTCCGTTATTGCTCCATAATAGGTAGTTTGTATGACCTTGAACGAGAGATGTAGTTAGAGGTTCACCCAAACCCAGAATGGAGGATTGAGTGATGTAACGTGAGAGGTGCTCAGGGATCTAGATAGGGGTAGGTATGACGGCCCTTTACATTTTCACGGCTGCTGGCACCACGAGAAATAGTCCGCATCATAAGAAACGTGTTTGTCTGAATGTGTGTATTACACTGCCGTTATTAAATGCCACGATCTCCGTACAATGTTCTGTGTTTGGGTAGGTACTTAATCTACCTAAACTGTGGTGTAGAGATGTACTTTGGCACTACCTACCTACCTACTAACTACATATACATGTAAACAGCTTAGTTGTACGCTTGCATCGGAACTATCACGATACAGGGGCGCGCCTGGCCCACACTTGGCGCGCTAAATGTTGATTGATCTGTGGCAACGTTTCTGCTCTGCTTGGTCACGTCATAATTCCAGGGTCCTTTAAGAACACTTATCAATCAGTTGCATCTACTCACACCTGCCAGTATCGATCTGGCTACTCGAGAAAACACAACGGGTTCGGTTAAACGGTCAATATGGCTGAAGAACCGAGGACCCTAAAGTCGGCTTTCCAGGCTGCTGAGGAAAAACGCTTAGCAGTTGAGGCGTCCTACGACATGGTCTCGTCTTCCTACCAGGACGATGTCGCAGGAGCCCGGCGGGCCTATGAAGAGTGCGCCCACATAATCGACAGAATATCTTTGTTCAGTCCAAATGAATCTTTAGAGGATCTCGCTACTTCAGATCTGCCCTACCTTCTTGTCCAGTATCACATAGCTGAGATGCTTCAGAAGATCTCAGTCAGCTCACCCATAGAGCGAAAGCGGATCTTGACCTCAACTCGTGACGCTTATGAGAAGTTCCTGCACCTGCTGGACGGCTACTCAATTCTGTCCCCTCAAGACAGCAAGCTCCTTGTGGAATACAATGAGGACCCTGCCAACTTCTCGACCATCTCAACCCGGGATGCCAACGCCCGTCGCAACGCCAAGATCGCGAACTTCAAAGCCGAGAAAGAGTTGAAGCAGAAGTTGGCATATATGCGTAGCTCACCCCGGTATCTGGAAGACGGTGGGGACGAAGAGGCCGTTCGTGAGCTACATCTTGCCAACCTTGCCTTATGTGTCCATATGACCTTCCAAGGTCTTGAAGGCATCAACCGGGAAATGGAAGTCTTAGCGCAGGCCCCTATCCCCCTGATACCCCAATCGACAACCATAGAGGAAGATGATAGAAGACGTAAGGAGTCGATAGACCTCGACAACTACTCGGAAAAGCTAGATTCCCCGTTAAGGCTACAGTCCGGCTTCACAGGACCGTTGCTCAGCCAGGAAGGAAAACCATTACGGCCATTTACTCTAGTCAGCAACCGGCAAGAGCTACAGCGCGGTGTATTTAGGCCGGGTCACAATCTTCCAACAATGTCCATCGACGAATATCTGGAAGAGGAAAGAAGGAGAGGTGGTATCATTGAAGGAGGTGGTGAAGCGAGCGGAAGACAACCCGAGCCCGACGAGGATAATATGGAAAAGGCAGACGAAGAAACAATGAAAGCCCGGGCTTGGGATGAATTCACGGAAGCTAACCCACGTGGAAGTGGAAATACAATCAACAGAGGATAATACCCCGATGCGTTTGTTATAAGGACACGAAACGAGACACGACTAAGGAGGGAGAGGAACGGCTCACATCACATAGACTTATATGATATCCATATGGCAAGTTCCAATTCCTAAGGTTATTACGCATATGCGAGGATTCAACAGATATACATTGCAGGGTCGGCTTTGACCTTTTTTTTCATTTGAATGTTTACTACATCTGCTTCCTTTAGCATTCGCCTATCCCATGGCTAACCATGAGTACCTACCTATGCATATAGACGGTTCTCTGTCTATGCAGTTATTGAGGCAATTGGGCGCTTAAGGTAGGGGCAGTAGGTAGAACCCCACAGGCAGCTACAGCGCTACAGCTTGGCATCCCCACTTGAGCCAGCCTTGCCATTGATTTGTCGCGACTCGCAATTCCAGTCAAGAAAGCCGCAGCCTCTCCCATCTCTTTCGAGCCAGATACCATACACTGCATCGAAAAAACAGCCTCAAAGTACATGCGAACCTCCGTTTATAATCAGCGCAGACATTAACATCAGATATTCCGCACAACGTTGTCGTACGTGCCACAATGGCAACGGAACAGGATCCCCTCTTGCTGTTGAGGCAGTCCATCGCGTCTGGCAGTACCATCATACCAACAGCTGCAGCTGAAGCTTCCGCCCTAGAAGTCGGTTTATCACAGGCGACACACCTCACGTTCACCTCGCCGACTCGCATATCCCTTCCGATTGACACGCCCACGCGCTTCATTCTCAATGACATCCCTATAGATTTGCGTAGCATCTACTTTACGTGGCTCCACCGCGACTACGCCATTATTGAGTACAACGAGCTTGCGTCCAAGTTCAATCAGGATCTTGGCGGCAAAGGCCAAATCCAAAAACTCTCGTACATCGGAATGTTGGATCTAATTACGTGGCTTGAAGGTGCTAGCGAAGAGAGCGAATTCATCAAACCTCTAGCCGGCGACAAAGACGGCTCGGCATCTACCGCCGCTGCGGCTCTTGCGTCGAAGGGTGCCGCCGCTCCTGTGATCGGTTCGACACTAGGGAGATCGGGGAAGGGGACTATAGATCCTAGGCTGGCGAGCATCTACAACAGCGAGCGGAAGATGGGGGATCGGAATAGTGTATTGCGTGGTATCAAGCCGACAGTCCGTGCCAACCGTCGCTCTTCTCCAGAGTCTTTATTACTAACCAGCCTCACCAGGACTTTTCGCATGTGCGTAAACTTGCCGCCGTGTTCATGACCAAGAAGCCACCAAATGCTTCATCCTCGAACGTCGCGACCAACCCTTCGATAGCGTCCCACCACAAACACAAACGACCCGATCCCATCATTTTACTCTCCCCCTCAGCATCCTCCCTTCTCCGAATGACAAACATCAAGTCCTTTCTGGAGAACAGTCAATATGTGCCACCCAACTCCTTGTCTGCTAGTTCTAGTACAACAGCAAACATGTTACACATCAACCGCCTTATGAAGGATATCGATGCGAACCGACCGATGCGATTCATCCTGGTGGAAGGGGCAGAGCAGTTCAAACCCGAATACTGGAACCGCGTTGTAGCTGTTTTCACCACTGGCCAAGCCTGGCAGTTCAAGAACTACAAATGGAGTAATCCAACCGAGCTATTCCGCCATATACCCGGTGTTTACGTTGGATGGCGCGGCGAGCAACCCCCTGAAAGCGTCCAGAACTGGGGCCACAGAGTCCACAATGTGGCTGTAGACAGGTGGAAGAATCCAGGAGCGACTACAGTAGATACCAGTCGATGGAGAGATCGCGAAGCTGTAGAAGGCATCTGGAAGATGATCGAGAATAACATGCGTGCGAAAGGGTGGAAGCGCGACCAGGCGCCATCTTCGATATGAAACAGCCGTCCTACGCTGAAAGTGCGCACCGATCAGAGGACCATCTAGAATGCCCAACCTTGGTCTATGTAAAAACTCATATCCTAATATTCACAGGGGTTCAATTCAGAGCCCTTGGAAGACGGATGACTTTTGAACATGCAGCGCTGAGAGTCAATTTCATCCCATATCATACGGAATTATATCATCCGAAGGAAGCGCGAGGGCGCCGTGGAGTTCGAGAGGGGCCACCCCAGGTAACGGTGTAAATGGAATTCAAATTCGTGTCTTTACTGCCTATCTCATAGATAGGTGTCAACAGCTAGTGTTTCTGTCCATACGAAGGGGACTTTTAGTAGAACCCGCTACATCAGGGAACAAGCCGCCTTACCTGCTAGCATGCCCTACAAAACAATAAACCAATTAATGACATTCTGTCTCATACTGCGGCCTATCCCACCTACTGTAAGACGCGTGTCCTACATCCTACCGTGGGTGTTGTTATGCAACAAGATATATAGCTTTCATCCCTTGTTTTTTTCCCTTATTTCTAATGGATCTACCAATGATGGCCATCATCAGTGCCGCTCAAGCGTCTGACCACCAAGTGATACCCGTCCCGGTCGTCGTCTTACTTACATACATATATACAGACAAGCATACACACATGTTGCAAGGCAATGGCGAAGACCGACCACTAAGATGCATGGATTCGGCTCACATAAGTGATGATGATAGATCATCCTATCATAACCCTCAATCAAAGAGAGAGAGAGACAGACAGACAGACAAAGAGAAAATTCTGAGAGGTGGCTTGCTTGCTTACATGGCAGCATGACCTGAGCAGCGGAAGTCCCGGTATCAACCCTGCGGTCATGTCATATAGTGCGACGTAGCGTACTGTAGGTGTTGTATAGTGTCCGGTCCGTGTTATAGTCAGTCGTCTGACTTGCAGGAGACGCTCAATGGAAATACCTACAGCATACATACTAAGGGTAATGCCTGCAGATGTATTACTCAGTGTGTGTGTGTGTTTGCTGCATCGCCACGTACTTACTTTACTGTATATCCTATCTGCATAGAGGCACGCATGTCGCTGTCCCCGTGGCATGGTGGGACGTACAATGTGCATACGTGCCGGGATGGGTTGCTCGAGCTTGCTCTTCAATGATACTTTGATGAGTATTGGGTGGAATATAACGGGGCGAGATGAAACGTTCTGTTTGCACTTGATTCCGGCTTGCTTGCTGCTTGCTGCTTGTTGCCTGTTGCTTTGCTTGTTTCCTTTTATCCTGCTTGGATGGCTCCGTCAGATGCAGGCTACCGGCGTCTGCGTCTTGGCTATAATGCCCGCTGGATGGTGGCGCTCGCTGGTGCCTGCATTCACGTCCTCTTTGTTTGCTCTCGTCATATATCTGTCTCGTGTCCCTGCTTAGGGTTCATGTGCAGAACACGCCGTGTTGGATGTGGTGTGCTTCTAAATGAGAGGGATCTGTGAGTTGGAAATAAGCTTACGATGAATAATCTCGTGATGATATGGGATACAAGAGTCTACAAGAGTCTACAGATGTAATCTTGAAAGCCTTGACCTTCTAATACGTCTTAGCTAAGCAACCAATGTAGAGTTTAGAGGCAACCAATGCTTAGATCGTGGCAATTACCTAGACTCCACGGCTCTTCGTCCGGTTGTATCATGCTAAGTGTTAGCCTTATAGTGTATGTACTTTCGAGTCTCAATTTGTCACTACATGAAGTCCTCATAAAACTTACTAGCACAAGTCAGTGTCAGCGAGCTAGGCGGTCTTGAACGGATTGTGCCTTTTTTTTTTTTTTTTTTTTGCTTTTCTATACGGATTTCTTTTGAGTCTAGAGCTGGTGCGTTTGGGTTCTTCCAAATTCATCGAAGCTTAAATGCTAAGCTAGGTTCCTAATTCATAAGTGACATAGTATCTGTTACTCCTATTCAAACGCCTAGGTTCAGACTACGCTTGCCTGATAACATCTCCTTTACAGACAGGGATAGAGTATCACAGCACGTTTCCGAGTTATTTCACAATGAGGAGGCTCAATTGGGGTGTAACTGGACAAGACTAATACAAGTAGAAGATGGTGGTAATAAGACGACACTGTGATTGGTTTCAGCTGCACGACTGAATGGTCATGTCCTTGACCGTCAGCAATGACAGGATTCTGACGCCAGATCATGGGTTTGTCTAGCAGGTTCATATGAAGTCATGTATCTTCATTTCCAGGCGGTATCCTTTGCAATATGCTACATACTTGGATAATTCTACTTCGATGTAGTAGGACCAAGTGAGGTACCAAACCATATCAATATCGCGATGAGGCAAATGCGTATTTTCTTCGATCCTTGTCCCGTCAGTTCAAACATTACCATACTATCCACAGATTCATTTGGCTACCCGGCCGGATGCCTCTAATAGGATCCCTTTGCCTCACAAGTTCCTCCCGCAGAATAAGTGTATCGATTCATGAAGCAAGAGGATCACTGTTGTCTTACCCTATTTAGGATCTTATCTCCGGTTCAATTTAGTTTCTCGAAATGCGGTTCCCGTACTGTCCACATGCTACGTGTGCATTATTGTAGAAATCGTCAGATTAGACAGTTTGAATCGTGCGCATCACTCAGACTATCTTTTTCACCCTCGTATCTGTACAATTGCTCGTCAACCACCTCAAGACACTTGATTTGGCTTTCACCAAATCCATCTCGTCCACTTCGTTTACCTAAAATCGCACCACTCTGAGTCGGCGTCGCCGAGCCCGGATAGTGCAACCTAGCTCTTCGATGAAGAATTGTTAGTATGACATCATGAAGTATCTTTTAAATTTTGAATGAGCAGTAGACATACCAAATGCGCCTGATGTCCTAGTGAGTGAGAAGCAGTACGTATCGGAACACGGCTTCATCGTAAATGTCCACCTTCTCCTTGTGAGAGTGATAGAAAGTCTATCGAAACACTGTGTACGCGCTCTACATGGGATGGAGGTCACCTCGCATGACATCCAACGTATCCCCAGCTATTAGGGTTTCTGTAACTACCAGAAGATAGTGTAGCAAGTTGAAATACGTTACACTCGGATCACGTTGGTTATATAAGGTATCGCCTGTCAATTTAGCGTGGTAGCAAGGATGCGCGTGAAGTCCCCTTTCCCATTGGATATCTCGTTAAGCACTCCGTTTGACGGCTTAATATGAGTGAAGGGTGTTCGGGACGGCGTTGATTAATTAGGCCCACCAAGGAGAACGGCTAAAATACCGGAGCATTCTTACTTCATGCAAATTAAGAGCTTATCTCAAGCTGTAGCGTGGAGTGATTTGGCGCCGACGAGGGTTAAGTCTCATGGTTGCATTTGAAGTATCAAGACTTGACAGTTGATCCAGCGTCCTTACCATACACGAGCTAATTATCATGTATTCCTTGTCAATCCCCTTTTGTCAAACGTACGAGGGATTACGACGGCCAAATTTGATGATTACCCACGATCAGGCGATCATTATTAACCCTTCCTCTCCACGACCCCTCGCATGGAAACTTACCATTACTCCGCCGGAAATTCTCCTTAGTTATGCCGTTTTGTATGCCAGGTATGGCACGTGAGTTATCGAACTCTTAACGAAAGCTAACACGACGAACCGAGCAATGCTGAGACGACTTTGATTCTCTAGGACTGGTCCAACAAGCACGGCAAGAATCTGTGGAGTTAGGATAATAGCTAGTGCATGAATACACATATCATATCATAGCTCGTAATTGTCACGTCTGGCAAGAAAGTGTAGCCTAGTATGTGTCAGAGTGGCTGTCATGGGTAGTTCAGGGGATACCTTGGTCATTGAATGAGGACATTATATGTGTTCATTAAGGTTCGATCATTCTTCAGCGGACGCATGAGTCTACAGTATTGTTACAAAAAGATGATATCATGATATCACGGCAAAGTCGTAGAATTTCATACTTCGAAAAGTTTGGCTAGAGCCATTTGATGGAGACCACGCAGGTTCTGTCCACCGTGTTCGCAAAAGTGTCAATTAACAAGCAAGGACATTGCTATTACTTTGCTTAACAATGTTTAAGTCTTGTCTAGTATCTTACTAATTAGTTATGACTTCACCGAAGAACCATCGGCTCATGCCCATCCACTACTGCATTAGAACAAACGCTTGTGGCAAGACGGTACGAGGGTGAGACACACAGCCGGGGCGCTATCCTCCGAGGTTCATTTTTTGAGATGTCGTCCCTCCGAGATTACTATTCAAACCCGGAGGACAACCGACTCATGAGGTAGCATCGCAACACCAGCTCCAGCATCCGCTAACCCGTCGCGCGTTGGTTGTAACTGGGTTCAAGCGAGAATCTGACGGCAATCGCATGGTAGTATGTAGAGTAAGTAAGTAAGTAGTACATGTGGCATAGATATACTGTAAAACGATGTCGAATACCACCTCGACAAATGAGAAGAAGACGAGAGGGCAATGCCACCTAAGAACGACGTTGGTTGGCTGGGAGTTGCCATTCACGTGCATTGAGCATCACAGGAAGATCCCCTCGCGTCATCTTGTTGCCACGTGGTGGAACGTCCCAAGCATACCGAGCGATAAGTTAAGACATATCACGAATATAGGGGCGCACATCGGCGCAAATCACATTACACACATATCAGAGACACACACATACACACACGCTTACAAGTACGTCGCTTCGGGTGTTGATCTATCTACCCACTTAGCGATGGAGTGAGGCAGGTGCAGAAAAGGGACCAATGATCTGAAGATCTCCCACAACCTACCGCACCGTGTTTACCGATTCGACGATTGATTGACGGGTGCGTATGACTAAGGGGGGGTTGCATTGGGCTGCCGTGATGGTGAGATCTGCTGTACAGTACCTTGTTGACGCCGGACCGAGTCCAGCTGTCCTCCTGTAGCTGCATGAAACAACGGGTCTTGCTCGCCAACCCTGATGGGCGGTGTAGCATTGCGACGGGTTTGACAGAGATGAAGGGCTTCTAGAGCGCATTCCAGAGTATTGTATGTAGATTTGGTGAGACCTGATGTCCAAATCAGTCCGAGACAATAAAGTACCGTAGAGGTCCGATCTAAACCGTGTCACCGTCATACTATAGTGTACCACGCAGCACGAACCTGGTAGAAGCAAGACATAGTAACACCGTCGGGAGAGGCACTGGTTTGCGAAACGATTACCGGGACGCCGGTGGTTAGGACAGGAGTGATGATCAGCCTGCTTTACGAACGTGATAGGCCGTTTTCGTTTCCTCGACGGAGGGGGGGGGGGGGCCACATGAGAGCCACGCTAGACCTAGATATGTGGTGGTAACTCATGCATGACCAATGCCCATATGCCGTGGCCAGATACCGTAGCCGGAGAGAGGGCGATTCCCACTTCGATGCATCACCATTATCATTCGGGAAGGCAAAGCTGGAATGTCTATCCGACGGCAAAAAGGTGATATACTGGGTTACACTGGGTAGATACAAAAGATACTGTAGAATGCACGGTAAGTTTACTCAACAGATATCGACGGCATACTGACCTACTATGCACGTGCGGATGTCATGTGTGTGGTGACAGTGCGTCAGGTTCCTTGCCAATCATTTCCAACCCCACAAGCCAAGTATGTTTCTGTTAGCTGTTTGTCTCTCTCTCTCTCTCTCTCTCTGCCTGCAGAAACAACGTGCTCCTGTTCTCAACGGATATGCACTGCAGATTTCGTGGGGTCGCACTGAGATGCCACGATGGCCCACCAGGTAGATTCATGGGAGGAGAAGAGAACCCCGCACCCATGTCTTTCATTTTCATCCTTACAGAGAGAAAATAGAAGATGAAGGAGGGACAAGCACCCGAATTAAGACCGACAGGAAAATGATAAATCTAGTGTCGTGGTTATAATTTTCCCGATTTCTGCAGGTTGATTGCACACACACAGTGGCGTTGCAGTTTCCGAGTCGTGTCGGCTGCGAAGACCCCTTTAGCTCTAGGGACTCAAATAAGAGGGTGTAGCCGGTGAAGAGGCGGGGAAAGCATACAACGAGTAAACCGCTACCAGGAAACCGACTGAGGTCTGTGTGTTCGTCTCGGCCGCGCGGTTCCAACGCATATGCATATCCATCACGGCCGGAATGTCATGCGTCGTATGGCATACAGGGACTAGGTCGACCAACCTTACCTAGGCAAATGGTTGTAGTGTTGAGAGAGGTCTATTAGGTATTCGCTATTGTTAAAGTTACACGTTGGGATTACTTTGGTCTGTTTCGCCCATGATTTCTTCATCTTGCGATGGCCATGGTGAACCCGGCCATATATCGGCCCTTCAGCGACCACGTCGCTGCTTAGAGATACACTCGGTATTACTACGTGTGACTGGTCACGAAACTGTTGAACAAGGGGTAATAGATTGAGAAATGCTGTACCATGCTGCGTGCTGCAGGACTATGGTCGTAGTGTTAACAAAGAGGGGTTGGTCAACGACGCAGAAGTTTGCGGCACCTCATGCGGTGCACAGATGTATCAACAACAGCATACCTGCCTACCTACCTAGCTATCTAAATGATGCAAATAAGGTAAGCACATATCAGTCTGATAAGTCGCCTACTGTATTCCAATACTATCTAGGTAGTACATCGATAATACGACTGCCCAAGCAATAAAGAATTGACCTACCGTGGTACTGAAAAGGTGATGATGTACTGATATGCTTCGCCCGACAGGGATCCTAGCTAATGAGATCCTCGATACTTTCCTAAATTATGCCTCTACCCAGCCACGTGCAGGATGACGGATATGCCGGCACCAACGCTCATCACTGCTACCCCAGACTCTTCTTGCCAGTCTAGACTGGTAATATCTGTTATTTCATCCTGGAAGAAGGCTCAGGTTCACGCGTAGCAGTGCAGCATGATGACAGTTACTAATGAAACTTACTTGGGTACTTGATCGGTATTTAGTATCCTTTGTCGTTCTCTTACTACATGGCGTGAGTATCTTAGCAAAGCTACTAGTTTAGGCAAGTGTCCGTCAAGCGGTGTGATTGAATGATGATCCCTGAGTGATTGTCGCCCGTTCTCGGTTATCTCAACCGTGTCAGGCAATATTTGTACGTACAGTACTAGAGGACGGTGCGCGCGCACGACAGATACTCAATATCGGCTCTTGTTAATCCCGGCAACTCTTATTCAGGGACGCGGCTGCGTTTGCAGGGTCGGTTTTTTGCGCTGTGACGAAAAACCCTTCTCTGCCTCTTCTCCACTTGCCATGCGATTGTGCCGGCTAGCTACAGGATATACCGGCAGGTGGCACACACACGCACACACTTCACGATGGCTCCCCAGGCCTGAACCAGGCTATTGGGTCTAAGTGGCGCTGTCCATCTCCCGTGGTGGCTCGCCAGGGTTGTCTGGTTTTTAGCCGATGAACCAGTATTTTGGTAGACCCTGAGTCAATACCTCCCTGCCCAAATCTATGATCGGAAAATCCGCGTACCGCCGAATTCCAGTTACGCATGTTTGCCGATGAAATCACCCACCTTCATCTACGTATGGAGTTCGCCATTTAGTTCGGGAGTCGGGGTAAACTTGAGCGGATCCTACCAGTTGAGCGCTCTAACTTGAATGACACCATCACAATTTGTAACAAGCCAAGCACGCTTTTATACGCACACTGCGTCTACGAGTTTATTATTCTACTGAATGCCGCAATATCCCTATTATAACCTTGAGCTAGGATTGCCACGGCTCGGGGCTCCCGGTTCGTGACGAGGCAGGTAGGTGGTAGGTGGTTCCGAATGCTCTGCCATGACATTATTAATTGTCGCGCATAGGCGAGTGTTCGGATGTCATGCAACAATTGAAGAAAAAGAGGAGAAGAATATTAAAATTTAAATTCTGATATCACTTTCGCTTTGTTGCGGCACGCGACCCACACGTCTCACCCTGGTCCTTGCCGTGGCTCTTCTTCCACGTGGCAAGCTGGTTGAAGACGATCCGGTCGCAACAGGGAAATGGACCCGTCAGTAATTGTTTCCGCATTGTGCGACGCGAGAAATCAGGAGATTAGCCAGATCCAAATCATTCGTTATGAAGGCGCATGTTTCAGCAGCCGTGGATTGCTTGGGCTCGGGTACCCTTTTTCTTTAATATTTTTTTTGTTTGTTTGAATTAATTGTTCTCATTCCTTCTTTAGCAACATCATACACCACCACAGATGAAATTGACAAATCAATAATTCTTTTATCTATCATCAAGAATTGGTAGTGTGAAGGCATAGAATCCTTATGCTTACCCTAACGATACGAAATAGATTCTCATAAGAAATAATTATAGCTTCATTAGTGTAATAGACTACACCACGTCAGACCAGAGCATTTCATGACAAATGGTTTGAGGCCTTGGCTCGCGATTATTCCCACGCTCGCCTCCAAAGGTTCTAACACTATTGTACTTGGTAGATGGTTGTGTACATCCGCCTACCCTGAATAGGATAGATCAATATTTTTTTTTTCTCCCGATAACTGCCTGCTCTGCTAGTGGTAAATCACACCCCCCGTTTAAGCTTCACTCCCGTCTGGTATGTACAGCGTAGTAGTAGTAGAATTACTACTAATTGCCTAAAGCCGCAGGTTGTATTAGCGCTGAGTGCCGCACGTGGTCGACGCGTGGCGGCAGGCCACCCGCCGTGGCTGTTGTACATAGTGTACCAAGACTACCACGCCTTCCCACCATAAGTCCCAAAGCCCGGCATGACGAAATGGCGGGAGCGGTGGCGAGCTGTAACTCTCTTGTCTCACAAGAGATGAAAGGGCTCCTTACATGCCGTAGCGAGGTGGCGTGGCGTCAATGCTGTAGCTGTGCGATGTTCGCCACCTGGGCCACGTGCATCACCTTAGATCACACGTGAATGAAACTGCGACACTCTTCATCAGCTGCCGAAGCGAAAGTCAACTCTTATGTCTTATGTAGTTCATCTACGCTGATTACCTACTCGTGCTGTCACTGCTGCTCGGATGTCAATTCTCCCAATCTCACATCTTCAGACAACGGAAATCCGGCAAGGGTCTAGGTGCAGTAGCCATAGTCTGCCAAGCCCTTAGATTCTTATCTTTCCTTTAGTACAGTAATTACAGATGTGTGCGACTGTTCTTAGCTACACTACTACGAGCATTGTGCTACAGTACGCCGCTCGTTGGATTCGCTTCCGAAACAGTTCTATTCTAGGAACACAATTGCCAATTGTCCCCTGATCAGGTAATCTTCTAGAAGAACTGTAATTTCCTACTAAGATGCTGATCATATTCGGGTCCGGTCGGTGATCAAGGTGTGTTTGCTCGATGTGTTTGCGGAGTGGGTGAGTACTGTGAATACAATACATAATATGTAGTTTATACCACACAGTGCCCAGCTCTGCGCCGTATTTGTAGAAGTTGTGACATGACAAGGTGTCCGTTCAGCTTATGTATTGGACTTTGAGTTCTAGACCTCCTTATAGCCGTTGCAACTTTTGGAGTACTTGGACAGGTTGTGAGGCTAGACCTGGGCCCATGCTGTCGGGTACAACGTCGGGACCTTGATAGTCAACATACCTACATAACGTATTTACGTGTATGGCTACCTACGCTATCTACCTAGTAGTACTTGCTCAACACAGATGATCCGCGGTTAGAGCTCAAGATAGGTCACGAGGAACGAATTTAGGGGCGGGAAGGTATCCCAAGGCAGACCGGTATCGTTTTAGCGTAATGTAGTTTAGATGCTAGTACGTTGCTGGGTTGGTTATCGGAATGAAGTGCCCTAATGCTAATTGCTAGCGCAGATGGATGTACCAAGAATGAAACGAAACAAGAAAATTGTAGACGGTACTTTCAGTAGGTTTAGTGAGTTATCGTTTGAGCAAAAAACGTGGCCTTGTGGCACATGAACCAAACACACCGCGTCTTTGGATACTGTTCGAAGCCGGATGATACTTAGCAGGCGTGTAACCGTTCGCTTGTACTGTCAAGCCCACAAACATAATTTTCTTCGTCATGTGGATTATTAATTAGCCTTGAGGCCCTTGCGAAACGATGCTAAGTCTCATATCAAACAACACGGACCATCCCCGCTCACGAGCAATTAGGTATAATTAGCACTCCAATGATTAATAACGTTACCGTCAATCAAGGTAAAACAACACATGCGCCAATCGTTCTGTGGACTATTCCGAAGATCAACTGTGTTTTGAGTGGGGATCGGCGTTAACAAGGTTGAAACAAGACTTGCTCGCCATAAACCCGCCCGGCTGGCTACCTACACATATGTAAGTCGATAAGCACATGGTAAAGTTGACGCTATCTGCCTACTAGTAGGCATTGTGCCACAGACTTGCAGACCACGCTATTGGCGGCCGAAAGGAAGTATCGAAGTACACATATAATGCATTCGTCCAGCCCTATTGCCCTACTATCGGGTATGCCCACACGGTGATTTCTACCGTTCATTCTCTATCATCTATTGGCTTGAGATTGGAACTAAGGTACAACTTCATCCCTAGCGGTGAGTAGTGTCCTAGCCCACAGGTGGCAATGGCGTAGTGATGCGTGAGCACTCTTTATGCACCGCATGCTGAGTAGGTGTAGTATTGTTCTGCTCCGTTTCGTCTATTTTGCTCCGTTGTGGGCCGGCTGTGAGAGTAAAAAGTGGCATAGCTTGCGAGACTTGTCGATATGGGTAGCGTATGTTGACGAAGCCGAGGTTATTTCTATCTCATCTCTAGTGAGGAAGTGCGTTGGTTGTAGAGCGCGCTTACGGGAGATTTTGACGACAGGATTTCAAGTCATGCGACCAATAGGGTGATAATAGGACGATTCAAATCAGATTTATAATGGTCTTGGCACACATGGGAATGCTTCCCTTCTTTTCTTAGATAAGCGAACATGGACTAGTTAGCAGCTATATTTGCTATTTTACTCAATTATCGGGGACAATTCGCTAGAATACACGGTCGAGGGATAAGTAGACTTGGGAAAAACTTACAATAGAGTGAGCTGAACTAGAGGATAAATACACATCCTGTCGGCTTCTTAACTTGCTCTGTTGGGGATACCTATCCTTAGAGTACGTGGTGTGTACTACTACAGGTACAGTAGCGGCACATAATAGATCAAAATCAGCCGAGTGGCGAATCGATCGACTAGCTAATTGCTGATTTCCTCGTGGCTGACGCGGGCTGATGTACTTTTGGGCAGACAACACACGAACATGCCGAGAGGGGTAACCAAAAAAACGTGCGGAACCGACATAGCCCCTGTCCGCCATGCCTACATCCAGCCCGTCGAATGGTCAATACCTTAACACGCACATGGCAAAGGCACATGTACACGGCAGCACCTTTAGCGTCGGCAAGGGTTCGGCCAGGCACTGTGTGTGGCAGGCGATACCGTGTTGCTGCCAAGGAACACTGTATATAGCACATCTCTGTGTACTTACTTTAGCAGGAGGTAGTGAATTGATTGATTCAAGGTTCCTGGACGAGACGTTGTCGAAACTAAAGTACCAGGATATCACCTGAACCAGAAACCTACCAGTGTTACCCATTTTCTTACGCCCGTCTCATAGACATGGTCGTCAAGGGAAGATAACTTAAAATCATCGTCAAGCGCTGCTAAACCCCGGATCTTGGCTTGCAGGCGATTGCCCAGCAGTCCCAATACCTGAGTGACCTGATAATGAGTGCGTACACATACAGTAAGTAGCATGTGCTCCTAACAGGTAGGTATCGATATGCACACTCTGGGCCAGCTTTGTCAACATACGCCAGTAGAGCCGAGGATGCTCCAAGAATCTGGTCCACATCAGGATGAACCTAAATCGTATATATTATCTATTCGCGTTGCCCTAAGCTCTAGTGTTCGACAAATACATCATACACCGCTTAATTAGTTCCTCACTGAAAATTAATCATCGACCTATGTACCTAGGTAGGTATTTATGGAAGTACTGTACCCTACCTAACGTATTCCACCCCTGACTGGGCCACCCACCTGACTGGGCTACCTAATTTCCGGATTTCTGCTACAACACTAAATCACT
The DNA here is from genome assembly GCA_002288965.1 of Xylaria sp. MSU_SB201401. NCBI lineage: Eukaryota > Fungi > Ascomycota > Sordariomycetes > Xylariales > Xylariaceae > Xylaria > Xylaria sp. MSU_SB201401. Next base: position 38,796 of record NPFG01000276.1, read on the forward strand.
AACTATAATACTAAAATTACGGTTAAATTAATCAAATAGGTTAATTACTATAGGCATTTCTTTTTAGACTAGCTTTACAAAGCTTACTTTGCCTTTTAAGGCCCGTTTTTTTTCCTGGACCTGTTGTTTTTCGGCTTCTTTAGCCTCTCGTTACCAGGCCTTAAAACCCGGTATACTTTGCGGAATCGATTTACAAAAGGCCTGATAGTAGAGAAGGAATTGTTAGTTATTAATCCGTTAAGCTCCGAAAATACTGCTTTATAATATAAGCGTACGATATACTTAAGGAAGTAGCTTAAGGGTAGCTAGAAGTCGCCTTTCTAGTTTAGTAGCTGTCGAGCCATAGCCTTAAGGCCTTTAATCGTTATAAGCTAGCCTTATATAGTTAGCTATTATATAGCCTTCTTAATTAAATCCTCCTCTTCGGGTGTAAGCCGTTATTTAGCTTGTTTAGCAATCTTCGTCGGTTATAGGCCTGCAAGTCGATATTACAAAGTCGATCGGGGGACGTCGAATATAAAGGCGGCTTTTTGTACGCTAAGGGCAGTACCAGCTTCTAAAGCTTTAATAGCTTTTTAGATACGGTCTTCTATATCTATTATACCAAGTTAAAATAGATAATAGATATTGTTTTGATAATGTGGTCAATGTTAGGTTATAGGGTTGAAAATTTGGTGTTGTGGCGGAAACCCGGAAATTAGGTGGCCTAGTCAGGTGGGTGGCCCAGTCAGGGGTGGAATACGTTAGTCCCAGTAGGCTACGGGTTGCATAGTACCCGCTGGCTAACACACCATTCAACCAGTACTCTATGCCGAGGCGGTCTGAAAAAGACTCTAGACTTTACACCATCAAAATAACCACGGAATAGTCCAGAGTTTTTCCAAGACCGCCTCATGTGCTAAGTACTCCAAGCACACCACGGCAGAGAACGGCATGGCTTCAAGGATCTACCCTTCGGTTCGAGATATGGTACAATACCTCAAATACTTACTACGTGTTGGTGATTAGATGCCCCGCTAACCTTCTGAAGCTTCTAGCGTAGGCATTAGGACATATGCGTACAGAACTGCGCCTACATTACAGCATTTCAGTCTCTACGCGGGCAGACAGACAGAAATCCCTCGGCAGCGTAGAGAGCTTGGCTGCGCTAGCGATCTGTTGTGTAGCTCATGAGCAGATCTCCCTCTCTAGGCGAATTGGTCCGGAGCTTCTAAGGAGCTTCTAAGCAATGTTCCACATATTTACCAAAGAGTTGGAAGATCTTAGTATGTCCTTCAGTTCCAACCTGCTGTTTCTACGGGTGTAAGTTTTTTGTGTGTGACTCTAAGCAGATGTAGATGTACTCAGGACACTTCCATGAAACAACCTAGATCGCGCGTAGGTGGGCAGTCATTTATGCGTCCCATCCCCGTCCAGAATCCTCTCTACTGTACCAATGGTTGTGCCTGTTGTCTATCGTCAATGTATGAGGTGTACAAAAACATCGTATTAGCCCCCTTCGCAGAACCCTGGCAACTGCCCTGGGTATCCCTATCTACTCGCAGGCACACTTTTCAGCTGCACTGGAAAAACAACTACTGCAAGTCGAAGTACTTCTTCTTGCTAAGTGTGCATTGGGGTGTGAACGTGGAGAGCCATGTGGAGTCTAGTTGTAGGTACTGCTACTCGGCCCCTAAGACACTGTGTAAGTGCCCTTGTACACTACCTAGGTACACATATCCGGGGCGCTGGAATTTTTGGCCACAGCCTCTCATGGTCGGGATCCAAAAAGACATATTTGCCTACTCAAGGACTGATTATACTTAGCACTGCGGAGTAAGTGGTATACATACGTATTGGTATAGTACATACCTACATGTCCCTATTCAACAATGTACCTACCTCCCAGGGAGCCAGTTGCTTGGAACACAACTCTTCTATACAGTGTAATCATCGTGTGTCGCACAGTAGAAGACCTGATGAAAATGCCAAGCCACCAAGTGTTTGTCTGCACAGTGCAAATGAGACAAAGATACCTCTGCGTAATAGTACTCCGTAAGTCCGAGTACAACGCATGGTTCTTAGTGGCCTCTTTTGGCGCCATGTGCGCACGAGGCAAGAATTGCCACAACATAGGCTAGTCTAAGTCAATGCACGCTATGCTCAAAGGAGCAAGTAATACACGGACAAGGGTGGTATTTGAACACTGCACACTGTCTGCAGGTAGGTAGGTAGGTACCTGACGAGCACATGGCCTTGTCGGGTTGATTTTGCCTGGCAGGGTGCCAAGGTCGGAAGGGAGGGGGGGTTCATAGTTGTAGTTCGGATTTGAATGGAGAATGGAGGCTTTCTAAAGTTCTTTGTCGCATCCGCACATACATATTGTCGTGGGACGGGACGAAATGAGACGACGCGGCTAGGTAGCCAGGTACCTACAGAGACAGTACTTTGTCTCCTCATCTCATCATCCATTCTGTCTTGTCAGTCAGTCAGTCAGTCATCATCTTCTCTTACGGCCATAATTAACTCGATCCATATTTGTCTGCCTACCTGCCTGTCTCCCTTACTACATGACGGTAACCTGCCCTAATTGCTTTTCATTCTTCCTCCTACACACTACTTAGACACTACTGGGAGCTACTCGAGGCCGTCGTTTGTCGTCCTGAAACGCCCACTCCACTACCTGGTAGGTACATCTTATCCGTACCCTTTCCCACCACTACCTACCACTACCTCCATCGGTCTACGGCACCGTCTCTCCCTCTCCCACTTTCTTTCTTATTGTCTCCTCATCTTCAAATGCCCGCTTCGTCTCACTTTGGAAGCTCACCATCGGCACCCCCCAGCCCTAGCAGACTACGACCCCAGGTAGTGAGCGAGTGACATCGGGTCTCTGGACCCTCTCCATCCTCTTTTTCTCGGTGCTCCTCGCTCCTCTCCGTCTCCCCTCCTCTTCTAGTGGCAGTACAGTACCATACTTACTTAGACATCCAAGTACACACACACAACTTGATAACCCGCACATACATACGACCGAAGCACGCGGGCTGCCTACCCAGCCCACATTGGCTTTCTTAGTCTGCCCTAAAAGGCCAGGACTGGTACGTGGCGGTCATACTATCCAAGACGCTACACGTCGGTATTTGATAGTCTCGTGGCCTTTGCTCAAGTAGTGTGCCTACTACCTCCTGTCTACTGCCTGCTACCTGCCCGTTTACGCTACCTACCTACTACCGTTCTGTACATAGTGGTAAAGATCCACGATTTGCTAGTTGGTAGGGTTTCCCAATGTCCCTGCCGTAATCCGTTTCGATATAGCACGGCTTGGTCCCAAGTGAAACGACCCCGACCCTCTTTGTACCCTTCGACTCCTCGCGGGTAGATGGCTACCATCTATCACCATCCCTCACCATCGCCAACTCCAACTGCAGCACCACCACTTTCAACCTCCCAGCCACAGTCGCTAGTACTCCGTAGCCAACCGTCCTACGCAAATACTACCAACATTGCAACGAAAACAAAACAATTAACTTCGGCTACTCAAAATTCTGGCTCTCGTACTGGTTCCGCAAAAGCAGCTACTCCCCCACCTGCCACTGTCGCTACTGCACACACCAAGACTCCTTCTCCTTCGAGTCTCAGGCCGACTAGGTAGGCGTTTTCATGTGCTAGTCTTGTTGTCAACCTCTCTCTACCGCTCCATTTTCCTCCTTGCCCCGATGCAGATTCTCTGTCCAACCTGCCCAGAATCCCAATTGACTGATTTACTTGTTGGTTAACATAGTTGTCCTCGGTCCCAGAAGCCCGTAGGTTTGCTTGCAATCGCTGCGGCTGCCTTGGATAGGACCATCACAAGCCGTACCGAGCCTCTCATCCGCAACTTACAGTCCTCTTCTACGCTTGATCGCCATTCCCTAGCCATTGAGTCTGGTACAAATAGCGAGCTCACGAACCTGGAGAAGTCTTCGACAGTTCGTCTTGTTAGTGGGGGGTCGTCTACGTCTTCTACCCTGGTTCTTCCAAGCCCTCGCTCCGACGCACACCGGTCAAGCCAGGCATCATCGAAGGATCCCATTTCGACACCGTATACTAAAACAGACGCAAGCCAACCGCCTCCCAAACTTGTTTCCGGCGGGGAAAGCAAAATGCATCAAACCTCTTCTCGACTACTCCGTATGACGGATGATGATCGTCCTTTCACCCGTGTAAGTCATTGCTGTCTTCAAGAAGCGCACCTATTGTGTCTCTATTTCCTTATCCGGAATCGAAAGTCATGGCCTTCGAAGACAGCTAAACTGACAAATGATTGCCATGCAGGACTTCAAAGATCTATTCTCTACCTTGATAGTCAGCCTACTCCCACTGTCACCGCACCGAGTACGATTAACTAGGGTTGAGCATACATTCTTGTCTGAGGATGCAATTAATAATCTCGGCTCCTTGAAATTCTCCCAATCGAACCGAATGCCTGACCCGAAAGATCCAACCCGCATTGTGACCACTACTACCACGACAACGTTCTCTATGGCTAAGGATATGGCTCGATCGATATGTCAACGGTTTCTAGATGCAAGGTTTATCGAATCGGCTGATGGCAAGCTGCAGGCGGTTTATACCATGAAGGGCGCTGTATGGCAGCTGACACCGAAGGGAGTATGTGTGCTTGACCGCTTCTGCTCACGAAATGGAATCCAGCAAAGGCAAATAGGCGATTTGATCGCCCAAGGATCGAGCCATCTATGTATATTGGAGAGAGATCCTGCAACAGACAAGTTGGTCATGGACCGTGGCACGATGGAAGTTGTTTTCAGGCGGCTTTGTGGAGCGAACGGGGGATTGAACATCAAGTCGAACATCAATGCCGCTGATTCCGATTCACTGAGCGATTACCGGGATGGACTCACAGGTGTAAAGATGGCCAGTGAGCGCAAAATCGGTGGCAAGATATACAAAGATACGTTTACCGGCAAGGGTTGCTCGGATTGGCTGATGGACTGCTGTACGACCGTCGATCGGCGTGAGACTTATGAGATGGCATCACTCTTCGTCGAGTATGAATTGATGGAGGCTGTTCAGGTAGACCGGGCGTACATGGCGACATCCCCCTCCGCAGCCATTTTCCAGCCGACCAAGAATGCGATCTACCAATTAACTACTCGAGGTAAAGAGATACTCAGTGGTACTGGAAGGGGTCGAACCTCGGACAGTGAAGGCTTGGGAACATCTGGACGCCCGGGTGTTGCCAGAGACTCAAACACTCAGCGCCTGGACAAAATTTTGAACGATGCGGCCCTCAGACTATTGTTCCGAGAAAATCTGCGCGAAACTCACTGTGAAGAGAACTTATCGTTTTACCTTGATGTCGAGGAATTCGTACGCGCCTGCCATGGTGCGATTAAATCAGCTCAAAAGAGCCCGACCTCTACGTCGATGGATGGCATCAAAGAGATCATGGCCCAGGCCTACGGCATCTACAACGCCTTTCTGGCGCCCGGCTCTCCTTGTGAGCTGAACATCGATCATCAATTACGGAGCAACCTAGCCACCCGTATGACGAAGGCGGTTGGCCAAGACGTTGCAATGATTGACACTCTGCACGAGGTTATGGGACTCTTCGAAGACGCGCAGAATGCGGTTTTCAAATTGATGGCAAGTGTAAGTCGATGTGCAGTGCTCCCAGGCTTGCGTTAATTATTAATCAGCTGACCTGTTACCAGGACTCGGTCCCTAAATTCTTGCGGAATACCAAGTACGAACACACGCTGAAGAACTATGATTTCGACGCCATTGTCGTTGGGGGCGGCCGACTACCTGAGAGGAGTCAAAGCCGATCTAATAGTAAAAAGTCACAATTACGCTAGCAAGACTCATACCGCTCACGAACACAGCCTTGAATAATGTTGAAATTACAGCGGGCCTGCATGGAAGGGGGTGTTGCTTGGATTTCTCATCTTAACGTTCTACGAGACTGCATGGAAGCGGCCAACTGCTAACTACTAATACCACCATCTTTGCGAACATTGAATTTGGACCCTCATGTTTTCCTGGAGATATAGGCGTTGAAGGATAAATCAGCATAGAGACACCCCTCGACCGGAGTTCACGTTCACAGTCACGAATTGACTTGTCTGGCATTTTGTCATGGCAGAGGTGGCAAGGGGGGGGATATTCCAGTGCATATGGGCTTTCAAAAAAGAAAAGAAAAGGCAACTATTAGCTGCATGCGGGCCCTCAAAAGCGACGGGGCGCCTCAGAGTCCTTCGGAAACGCTATAAAGAATATTCGGCACAGAAGGACTACCTTGATAGAACATTACAATGATACGGCCTCCCAATCGAGCGCGACGATGAAACTTGCACCCCACGAGGATATACAGGGAACGCTTACTGGTTCACGATACCACATCGTTGGTACGCGAGTGTCAAACCAAATGGTGTCTGGGTAGACTAAAACTGTCCGCAACATCTACTAGCTAATGTACATACAACGTTCTAGTTGGGACAAATTAAGCCATCTGCCCCGACATGAAAAAAATATGAGAATCATTCCTCGAAATAGGGAGAAACCCGTCAGTGAACCTGTCGATGTAAATCCGAAATATTGTTAGCCCTCAGGGAGATAACTAAGCGGCTGGAATGGATGACGAGAACGATCGTCGTGGCGTGGTATGCATTCCAAGACAGTAGGGAGCCTCATTCAAGACCTCGGCCCCTTTTCGCTGTTATACCAGATGATGTCTTATTACAGATTCTCAGATTTGTTGTTTCAATAACTTTGAACCTCCAGAATTCCGGTCTTCATAAGCGTCCACTACCGCCCAGTCTGTGTTCCTGGATTTCCCTCTCAGCTACCTACGATTTAGCCATCACACTCACTCTCTTGCCAATATCACGCTCGTTTTTACCTTCAGCTACTTGTGCTATTAAAGCTCCAATCTTCTATTCTTGACACCCAGAACAAAAGCCTCCTCAACCAAAATGTACTTCAACACGAACATCATGGCTGTGGCCGGAGTTCTCGCCGCTGGCGCTACAGCGCAGTCTTCGAGCTCCGCGACGAGCTCCGCGACGAGCTCATCCGCTGGTGCTATATCGTCGGTGGCCGCTGGCAGGAACGGGACTGCTCCCGTGTGGGCATACTTCAACACCACTGTTACCTCGGTGGTCGTTGTTGAGCAGTTTACGACTGTTTGCAAGGAGGCTACTACGCTTACCTTCAACGACTGCGAGTATACTGCTACCAAGGGCCAGGAGATCGTTGTGACCAATTGCCCCTGCACTGTTACTACGGTATGTCCGCATTGTTTGCGCTTCTTTTCTTTGGGCCTGAGGCTGGTCTCGATGGACATGCTTTGGCAGTTCATCTGTGATAGCTGGACTATTTTTATGTTCAATATTTGGTCCATTGATGTTGTATATGCAGTCTTCCCCTCTTTTTCTCTACCTACCTCCTTTTCTTTTTAATGTATCTCAACCGAGACTCTTTCCTCCCTTTTCTCTTCTATATCGTCCACACCAGGGAACTAGCCGTCGGAGACTAACAAAATCACGCACCAGACCGTTCCAACTATCAGCTCGTCACTTTGCCCACCAGAGTACACATCGCCAGCCATACCAGCACCACCCGTCCAGATCGTGCCACCAAAAGTGACCCCTACCGCCATCATTCCCATTCCTACTCAATCCTACATTCAAGTTGGCGCTGCCTCGGCTGTTGGAAGCGGCAATGTATACGGCCTCGTCATTGCCGTTGCCGCCGTGTTTGCTCTCGGGTTCTAAAAATGAAGCATCTTGCAAATGATGGCTTAGCCGCCCTTTTACCGAGACTTCCGGTACTATATTAGACGAGTACAATAATGGCTGCTTGGACGATGAGTAGAAGTTGGGGTATCGTTTTTACCTGTTTAGTTCTTGGCTTATGTATTATGAATACTGTTTTCTATGAATGGTCGGTGTTTATGACAGATTCCGGCTCTCTAACTTCACTTGTAATGTTTAAATTGAATGAATTAAAGCAATTGCCCTATATCTCTTCGCACTCTTAAGTGAGTGCAGTTGGTTTCACCGCTGAGCTGGTATTATGACGTGATTTGATACTCAATTAGCTGTTCTATAAGGCGAGCTGTAACAAGCTCGCACCTTTGCGGACCCCCAGACTGCAGAATAGAACCAGGCTGGAGGCCCATGTTTTGCGACTGAGACAAGAAATGGACTAGGATTATAAGAGATGGATAGCGTGCCCTCCTCGGCCTCATCTCGGTCGTGAACATTCTAGGGGTATTACAATGACAAGAAAATCTAGAGCCACTCTTGTGGTAGTGATCTCGGTGCCTGAGGATACGCGAATCGCAAAGGAGAGGCTCCTGTGGTCGTGGGATTTGCTTATGTGAGTCAGCCTCTGTTTTTGCCACGTTCTACCTAGGCTACGTGGATGAATTACTATAGATACTTCGTTGTCTTTCTTCTCTTCTTCAATCTTCGTCTTGCACGGGGTCCATCTTATATATCGATGGTTTCCACCTGACCTCGTAGACTTCCTCGCTTTATTTCACTTCATTCAACAACAAGTCGTCCGCAGAATTTCTGGTAGCATAGACTGTGGATTAGACTCCCACGTTGTAGTATATTTGAGAGACATAGTATGTTTCGGGATTTGATAGATAAAATGTAAACACTCTCTGTTAATATAATCTTGGTGGTGAGAAGCATATCTAGGCACCTAGTAGGTAGAGTTGGTGATTCTTTGTTGAAGTATATAGTAGGTCTTGCCTATCTCTGGAAAGACTTACCCTAGAGGCGGACTAACCCCACTAAAAAGCGCACCCAGCATCCTTGCGCTTCAGCGTCGCGCTTGACCGCGTCTACTTAATTAAAACGCACCTCCAATGTCAATTACGGGTAGCTCGACAACACTGCTCAACACCTTCGCCTTTCACCACTTCCTGCTCCCTCCCTTTCTCACATACGATCATCCTATAAAGAATGGACTCGATGGCTTAAAGCCCCCGAAAATCTGGGCGGTTATAATGACATGGCTCCCAACCAGACCCCTAGCTCAGGCCGCCGAAAGCGAGCACGACCAGAAGATGACTTAGCCCCGTTGCCTGCGCCATCGCCATCTACCGCAGCGGCGAGCGCGAAGCGGCGCCGCCTGAATGATGTCACCGACTCACCACGATCAACCCTAAAGGGGTTCTCCGCAATCAGCTCAGCTATTGATGGGGCCCTCGGACGCCGTGGACGGCGCAACCAAGCTCACAGAAAGCTGGTCGGTGAACTAGACGGTACGACGGCCGAGTCGTCATACGATGTGCCCGCTAGCGATGGCGACGATGACGACGAACTAGAGAGAGTTTCGAGTAGACCGAAGAAGCTGGATTATGGGATACTGCCGAAAGACTCGACGACTACTGGAAATTTGTACGATGTGCCTGACTCCGGCGACGAGTTGGAGATTCCAAGAGCTACAGCAAGGAGGCAGGAGGAGAGAAATCCCGTGACGCCGTCAAAGCGATGGTTCGTCAATGGTGACGCTAAAAGCGTCTCGGCGCGCGCTACGACTGCACAACGAAATGGACAGGGATCCAAAGGGGCCCTCGCTAACAATGGAGCTATGACTACGCCTCGCAGAAGAGGACGTCCGCCAAAAGTGCGTCCAACTGAGACGGAGCCTCCTGCGTTCCCGCTAGCCGTTAAAGCGCGCATATATGGTCCTACAGGAAAGAAAGATTTTGTTGTTACTGCTCCCGACTCTCCCAAGTTGAAGGGTATACTATCGCCCAACAAGAAGAAACCTGGCCGGCTGCCAAGACTGTCGCTTTTGGGGAGGTTAGTGAAGCCGACTCGGATATCCCAAAAGATGATGCAACCCCGAGACCCCTGCCCGTTCCTACTCTTGCGAAGCCGAGATCGCAAAGAGAGAATCCCATTTTATCGAGAGCAGATAGGAAGAAGGATTTACAGGAAGACCCTAAAGGGCTTGAACAAGGTAACGAGGAAGAGGAAAAAGAAGAAGATGAAGACGAAGAAGTTTGTGTAATATGCTCGAAGCCTGACTCGGAGCCGCCGAATGAGATCATCTTTTGTGAGGTTTGTGATTCAGGTTTCCATCAAGAGTGCTATAATGTCCCAGTCATACCAGAAGGCGACTGGATCTGTCGAACGTGCTCGCAAGAGGATGTCTTACCTGACCAATCTGATGTAACGAAAAAAAAGGCCGTCACCACATCACGGACATTCCCTACTATACCTAATTTTGAGCAACATTTCCAGAAAATGCGGCGTGTATTATTAGACCGGTGCTCTGGGAACCGCCGGATAAAATTCTGTGGCCAGAGCGAAGCCTTTGACAAGGCATACCAGCTGGTGGAACAGACAGTGGTAGCTGGTGAGGGTAATTCGATGATGGTCATCGGGGGTCGGGGTTGCGGGAAAACAACCGTAGGTCTGCCATCAAACGGCTGGTTATCATCACTGACACGCATAATAGATGATGGAAGAAGTGCTTTCGAACCTCCGAGCTGAGCACGCAGAAGAGTTTCACGTTATCCGTCTCAATGGGTTCATTCATACGGATGATAAGCTTGCATTAAAAGAGATATGGCGCCAGTTAGGCAAGGAGATGGAGATTGAAGAGGATCTAGTCAACAAGGTACGATATATAATAGCTATCCTGTCGCAGCTTTTGCTCACAGGGACTAACGCAAATAGACCAACAACTATGCCGACACCATGGCCTCTCTTCTAGCTCTCCTGTCCCACCCAGAAGAGATCACAGGAGCCGAGGACGGCGTGACATCGAAGTCGGTGGTCTTCATAATTGATGAGTTTGAGCTGTTTGCGACACATGCTCGACAGACGCTGCTCTACAACTTGTTTGATATCGCTCAAGCAAGGAAAGCCCCCATAGCTGTGCTTGGGTTAACGACTAGAATCGATGTCGTTGAGAGCTTAGAAAAGCGAGTCAAGAGTCGGTTCAGTCATCGTTACGTTTACCTGTCCCTCCCAAGATCATTACCGGCATTTTGGGATATATGCAGACAGGGTTTGATAGTAGACAAGGACGACCTCGAGCCGGAAGGGTTCGATACTGATCTCCAGGGACTGTATGAGTTCCATGGTTATTGGGAGAAGAAGATCGAGGTGGGTGTATATGGTCCATTGATTGCAGGTATCTATTACTGACAAGCTTCAGGCCCTCCGTCGGACGCCTGCCTTTGAGGATCATCTAGAGTATCAGTACTATACGACAAAATCTGTGTCAGCATTCCTGGGCACGTGTATTCGACCTTTGGCGGCCCTGTCAGCGTCGTCACTTGATTTGACACTTCCTCTACCCACTGACGTTGTTACCTTGGAGCCACAAGAACCAAAACTACAGCTTCTTGCGGCGTTATCGGACCTCGAGCTAGCCTTGCTCATCTCTGCTGCGCGGCTCGATATCGTTGCGCATACTGATACGGTCAATTTCGCCATGGCGTATGACGAGTACAGCGCCCAGATGGGCAGGCAGCGGGTGCAGACGGCCAGCTCCGGCCTGCTAGCGCTAGGGGCCGGAGCTCGGGTTTGGAGCCGGAGCGTCGCAGTGGTGGCGTGGGAACGGCTGGTGTCGCTTGGTCTGCTCATCCCCGCCGGCATAGGCGGCAGATCCAACGCGGCGCATGGCGGGCTCGAGGGCAAGATGTGGAAGATGGATGTCTTGCTCGAAGAAATCCCGTCGGCCGTCGAACTGCCTGGATTTCTGGCAAAGTGGTGTAGCCAAATATAGACTATAAAAACACCGATGCTGAAGGTGAAAACGTTAAGAGAGCTCCCTAGCTCTCTGTGTACGGCCGACATATAACCCTGTCCATAGGCTACCCGAATTTATCGATAACTAGCCAAGGTTATCATACAAGCTCTTAATTGGGGGAAGCTGACGCCAGTGTCGTTACCAAGTACCGTAACCCCTTAGTAATTCAAAGACGAGTGCTTGAATATCATTCATCACCCTTGATTTATGGTAGTTAGTAATGAAACAAAAGGCATGCCCCGAGATCTTGGCCTGCTCCCGCTTCCCGCTTCAATCTTAGAATGAGATTGGCTGGGCACAGGTGCCGAATGATACATCACGCGGGCCAGCCAACCAGCTCGGAGAATTAACGTGCCGCCGGTCCCAAGCTCTGCACTGCAACGCTGTCTTAATATAGTGACATCTATTATAGGTACAATAGGTAGCAAGTAACCTAGCTGGTTGACGATCTGCTCAGGTATCGGATGCGCTGGAAATTCAGAGTCTGCCCTGTAATGGATTGCAATGGTTTCTATTGTTGTTCCCATTAATCATGAAAAGATTTGCCCAGATCAACCTGACTTCAACTCTCCAGAGGATATATACCGTGTAATAGTAATGATCCTCGATTGGGTAAACGGAGGGGGCTGAGGCAAGTGACAAAAAAGCAGGGACCTCTCCGACCTTACCTACCCACATTGGAGAGGTCCCTGCCTTTTTGTCACTTGCCTCGGGGGCTTGGTTACCGCCTTGTTTCCCCCCCCCCCCCCCCCCCCAGCACGCCAAAACCAGGAGCGGTAACGAACTTCAAACGAAACAAAGATAGACCCCGGATCCTTCATGGTACCGAGCTTCGGATATCGATATAGCCGACCACCCTTGGCTCCTTAGCTGAGGCGGAGTATGAGATTCGCTTTGACCACCCTAAAATGGCCGTTGGCGGTGTCAATACTACCGCTGTAGTAGGTGCAGGAAGTAAAAGTCGGTCCCGAGGATCCGAAGCGATGGCAGGGTTCCAGGGACCTGAATACTGAATAGAATTACCTGGATAGACTAATGTGCTGTAGACGTACTATACTACACTAGGTACTGTTTCCACACGAGTAGGACCCTGCTGGATTGTCGTTTACTGCATGCGGTAATAGAACATCGTCAGCGTCGCGAATTGTGACAAGGCTGGCTTGGGCTACGTTACATAACAGCAAGCAGAACATGCAGAGTTCGACCATGATACTACCGGCAGTGTTGTTGTTAAGAAAAGTAGGTGATTCGGATTTACGAACAAGCGCCCGAGGTAAGTATCACCGGTATGTTATGTGAATACAACCCAGTAGTCCTCGGGTTTGTGGGGGATGAGAGGTACGGAAATTGATGAGTACAGGAATCCTGACCTGTAGAGTGTCATTTGCATTGCTATTTTAGGCGGACCTGTCGCGCACAGTAGCCCCCGGGCTAGTGATTTAGCCCTACTACTACATACAGTACAAGGGATGATCTACCGCTAGGTACAGCCTACTGCAACTGCTACACTATCGTAGGGTACGGTGGCTCATAGCGCGCTCACTTGGTCAAAATCATTCCCCCACACTAACACTCTGCAACCTTTAACGCTTATACCTTGAATATATCCTTAAGTCCACCTTTTAAACACGAATATCTTAATAAAACTAGGCTTTAAAAATAACAGTTAAATTATAAAAATTATACTTAAAAAAGGTAATTTTAAAAAGCTTATCTAACTATATATTTTAATTATAATAATAAAATAAAACGCGTTATATATTTATAAAATATATATTTTTAATTAAATTAACTAATATATTTTCTAATTAACTAGATCACTTAATTAACCGGATCACTTTTTTTTTATATTATTTTAAAATTCTTATATAAACCTTTTAATAACTTTACTAATAAAAATCGCAAAAATAAATAAAAAGAATTATTAAATTCGAAATTAAATAATAAAAATTATTATATAAACTTTACTACTAGACTATATTAATTAT